>JARSSU010048117.1:0-25009 GCA_029619165.1 Eurosta solidaginis | reverse complement strand
TATTAAAGCTTCAGGTGATGTCATAATTTCTCAAAAACTTGCAGGAAAAGAAATCAAATCTGTAGTACGAAATAGGAATTTTGCCATAATTAATTTCAAGAAAGTTGGTTATCAGAGCTGCTGCTGAAGTATGTCGCCAAATGGCTCTCATATTTCTAAAGAGAGTAAATTTTGTACGTAAAACCGTCTATAGACGAAAAGCACGCATTTACTTCAACTGCGGCTGTTCCGGCAAGTAACAGGAAAGCACCACCTTTGGGATGATCATTACACCTTAAATTCTTAAGGGTTCGGTCTAAAACTTGCAGCGACTCTTTATGCGTCATAGTGCACACATTGCACACCCTCACTTTGCCTGACCGTTTGCTTATGTTGCACATCGGTGTATCAGATGTTTGCAGACAATTGTCTTTAAATGCGGAGTTGTACATCTCACTACACAAAGGGTATCCGCGGTATCTGAGAGAGCAACTACCATAATGATTTTTCTTTTTGCTCTTACATCAATTAATATCAAATTAAAACAGAAACGTTTCTCTGGTTCCCCCAGGCGTCTCCAAAAAATACCAACCCTAAAGAATACATAAAGGAATAACAGCCAAACCCAACTCTGCAATCAAACTTATGTGTGAAATACCTAAGTTTTTAAGCAGCCATAGTGATGAAAGTCCCATTTGTCTTGTTTTTTTTGCAAGTCCACATATTACTGGCGCTGTAAGACTTAACGGCATATAGCTCCTTACCAATTTTCATTATTCCATTGTATTGGAAGTGCCACGCCCTCTTAGTGGATTGATCCAATTTAACTCTTTATTGGATTTCAATATTCTTGGATATTTCCAGAGTTATGCTGTATCAAGCATTCCATTTGTATGGTAGGTGCCACTCCCTTTTATATGAAGTTATGTTTAGCCTATGACCATCTTTGGAAGATTTCTAGTGGGTGATCGAATTTAGTTGTGATCGGCCGATCCGTTTAGGCGCAACGCGATTATAACTACATACAAACATTCATAATTTTAACTTTATAATATACTAGCCTTTACCCGCGGCCCCGTCCGCAAGAAGAAATTTAAATATAGGGCTATTCGCGTTAGCCTGCTTATCAAGTTATCTGTTTAAAATTTTGTTTTCTGTCTAATGCATTTTATTTTTGTAACTGAGTAAAAAAAAGAACTAAATGAGCTGATAACCTGATAGGATCCCAAATGATCCCAAATTATCCAGAAAAAGCTACGAAATGACCCCCACGCTATCGGGAGGATCCGAAAAACCATCCAGAAATGCCCCGAAAGGGTCTCCAAAAGTTCCCGGAATAGTCCCAAAAAACCCGAAATGACAACGACACGATCCTAGACGTATCCAGAGAACCACACAGAAATGATCCCTGAAGGTGTTCCAAAATGATCCCGAAAAGGTTCCGAAATGACCCTGACGGTCGCCCGGGCGGATCTCAAAAACCATCCAGAAAATATCCAGGGAGGGTCCCTAAATTATCCCGACATACTCCAGAAAAAGTTCCGAAATGGCTCCGAGGGGATCCACGACGGATCGCGATAACCATACAGAAATGATCCGGAAGGATCCCAAAATGATCCCGAAATAGTCCGGAAATGACCCAGATGGGATCCCGCACAGATCCAGAAAAGATCCGGAAGGGTCCAAAAACTATCCCGGAAAAGTAACAAAAAATCCCGAAATGGCTCCTACGGCATCCCGGACGGATCCAGAAATGATCTCGGAATGGTCCCCAAATGATCCCAAATGGTCCCGAAATGACCCTGATGGATCCGGCAAACCATCAAGAAATTATGCCGGAAGGGTCCCCAAATGATCCCGAACTAATACAGAAAAAGTCACGAAACGACCCCTAGAGGATCCCCAAATGATCCCGTATTAGCCCCGAAAAGGTCCCGAAATAACCCCGACGGGTCCCGGACAAATCCGAAACCATCCAGAAATGATGCCGGAAGGGATCCCAAATGATTCCGAAAAAGTCCCACATGATTCCGACGGGATCCCGAACGGTATCGAAAATCATCCAGAAGTGTTGCCGGAAAGGTCCTCAAATGATCACCTAATAGTCCCGAAATTACCCTTAAGGGGTCCTGGATGGATCCCGTAAACCATCCAGAAATGATCCCTAAATCCCCTGATCATAGGATCTCAAATGATCCCAAAATTATCTAGAAAAAGCTACGAAATGACCCCCACGCTATCGTGGATGGATCCCGAAAACCATCCAGAAATGCCCGAAAGGGTCTCCAAAAGTTCCCGGAATAGTCCCAAAAAGCCGAAATGACAACGACACGATCCTAGACGTATACAGAGAACCACACAGAAATGATCCCTGAAGGCTTTCCAAATGATCCGAAAAGGGTTCCGAAATGACCCTGACGGGCTCCCGGGCGGGTCTCAAAAACCATTCAGAAAATGTCCAGGAAGGGTCCCTAAATTATTCCGACATACTCCAGAAAAGTTCCGAAATGGCTCCGAGGGGATCACGAGGATCGCGAAAACCATACAGAAATGATTCCGGAAGGATCCCAAAATGATCCCGAAATAGTCCGGAAATGACCCAGATGGGATCCCGCACAGATCCAGAAATGATTCCGGAATGGTCCAAAAACTATTCGGGAAAAGTAAGAAAAAATTCCGAAATGGCTCCTACGGCATCCGGACGGATCCAGAAATGATCTCGGAAGGGTCCCCAAATGATCCCAAAATGGTCCCGAAATGACCCTGATGGATCCGGCAAACCATCAAGAATTATGCCGGAAGGGTCCCCAAATGATCCCGAAATAATACAGAAAAAGTCACGAAACGACCCCTGGAGGATCCCCAAATGATCCCGTATTAGCCCCGAAAGGTCCCGAAATAACCCCGACGGGATCCCGAACAAATCCCGAAAACCATCCAGAAATGATGCCGGAAGGGATCCCAAATGATTCGAAAAAGTCCCGCGTTGATTCCGACGGGCATCCCGAACGGATACCGAAAATCATCCAGAAGTGATGCCGGAAAGGTCCTCAAATGATCACCTAATAGTCCCAAATGACCCTTAAGGGGTCCTGGACGGATCCCATAAACCATCCAGAAATGATACCGATATAGTCCCGAAGAATCCCGAAATGACCCTGACGGGATCTCGAACGCATCCCTAAATGACCCTGGACGGGATCACGGACAGATCCCGAAATCCATCCAGAAATGATCTCGGGAGGGACCCCAAATGATTCCGAAAAAGTCCTGCAATGATTCCAACGGGATCCTGAACGGATACCGAAAACCATCCAGAAGTGATGCCGGAACGGTCCTCAAATGGTCACTAATACCAAAATGACTCTGACGGCATCCCGGACTGATCCCGAAATCCATCCAGAAATGATATTGGGAAGGTCCCAAAATGATCCCGACATAGTCTCAGAAAAGTCAAGAAATTACCCTGACGGGTTCCCGACGAATCCTGAAAGCCATCCTTAAATGATCCCGAAAAAGTCCCGAAATGACCCTGACGGGACCCCGAAATGATCCCGAAAATTATCCAGAAATGATGCCGGAAAGGTCCTCAAATGATCTCGTAATAGTTCCGAAAAGACCCTGACGGGATGTCCAACCGATCCCGACAACTATCTAGAAATGATGGCGAAAGGGCCCGCAAATGATCCCGTTTTAGTCGAGAAAAGGTCCCGAAATGACCCCGACGGGATGCCGGACGAATCCCAACAAACCATCCAGAAATGATGCCGGAAGGGACCCCAAATGATCCCGAAATATTCCCGCAATTATTCCGACGGGATCCTCAACGATACCGAAAACCATCCAGAAGTGATGCCGGAAAGGTCTTCAAATGATCACCTAGAGTCCCAAAATGACCCTGACGGCATCCCGGACAGATCCCGAAATCCATCCAGAAATGATCTTAGGAAGGTCCCAAAATGATCCCGAAATAGTCTCGGAAAAGTCCAGAAATTACCCTGAGGGGTTCCCGGACGAATCCTGAAAGCCATCCTTAAGTGATCCCGAAAAAGTCCCGAAATGACCCTGACGGGATCCCGAAATGATGCCGGAAAGGTCCTCAAATGATGCCGTAAAGGTCCTCAAATGATCCCTAATAGTCCCGAATGACCGTGACGGGATCCCGAACGGATCCCGACAACTATCCAGAAATGAGGCCGAAAGGGTTCCCAATGATCCCGTATTAGTCGCGAAAAAGTCCCGAAATGACCCCGACGGGATTCCGGACGGATCCCGAAAACCATCCAGAAATGATGCCGGAAGAGCCCCCAAATGATCCCGAAAAGTCCCCAAATGACCCGACGAGATCCGGACGGATCCCGAAACCATCCAGAAGTGATGCCGGAGAGCCCCCAAATGACCCCGACGAGATCCAAACGGATCCTGAAAACCATACAGAAATGATGCCGAAAGGGTTCCCAAATGATCCCGTATTAGTCGCGAAAAATTCCCGAAATAACCCCGACGGGATCCCGGACGGATCCCGAAAACCATCCAGAAATGATACCGAAAGGGTTCCCAAATGATCCCGTATTAGTCGCGAAAAGTCCCGAAATGACCCCGACGGGATCCCGGACGGATCCCGAAAACCATCCAGAATGATGCTCGGTAGGTATCCCAAATAATCCCGAAATAGTCCCGAAATGACCTCGTCGGCATCCCGGACGGATCCCGAAAATTATCCAGAAATGATGCCGGAAGGTTCCCAAATGATCCCCTAATAGTTCCGAAATTACCCTGATGGGATCCCGGACGGATCCCGAAAACCACCCCCCGAAATGATGCCGAAATGGTTCCCAAATATCCCGTATTAGTCGCGAAACATTCCCGAAATAACCCGACGGGATCCCGGACGGATCCCGAAAACCATCCAGAAATGATACCGAAAGGGTTCCCAATGATCCGTATTAGCTCGCGAAAAGCCCGAAATGACCCCGACGGGATCCCGGATGGATCCGAAAACCATCCAGAAATGATGCCGGAAGGGCCCCCAAATGATCCGAAAAGTCCCCAAATGACCCCGACGAGATCCCGGACGGATCCCGAAAACCATCCAGAAGTGATGCCGGAAGAACCCCCAAATGACCCCGACGAGATCCCGGACGGATCCGAAAACCATCCAGAAATGATACGAAGGGTTCCCAAATGATCCCGTATTAGTCGCGAAAAAGCCCCGAAATTACCCCGATGTGATCATAAAATTGTGACTCGATTACGTTTCTATGTGAAACGGTAAAGTGCTTCAACTTTTTACATTATAAAAACATTATTTCGCTGATATTTTTTGAAAATTGAATTGTAAGTTTAACCTCTTTTCAAAACATAATACATCTCATGTTAAGAGCATTTTCTCCACTCCAAATGATTCACTTTGCCAACGCTTCATTTCCGTCTTAATTTACCAGTGTTGTGCATTAATTATTTAGATCAATTGAAAAACGAGTGAATGTTCATAAAATAATAAAGCGAAAAATTTGTTGCAATGTCATGAGCCATGTGACAACTTAGCACATATGCATACTTACACATGTGCATACATTATTATTCCCAGCAGAACATCCTATACGTGATCTTAAGGAGTAAGGAACAATGATTTGGCACCAGGACACAGCAATCGACATAGAAGTAGAAAAAATTTCAAAAATTGCTAAAACAGGTGAATGGTTTAAAATCTAGGCTTCCATATCTAATCGTATATATAAGACGCAAATTTTTTGGTGGTTATGGGTGCACTCACACCAATACGCATGGCAACAATGGATGAAGCGGAAGTTGTTTCAATTTCAAACGATGTTGACGTTTGCACGCGCAGGAAACAAGGAACAAATTAAAAACACAAACATATGAATAAAAAATAATGGAAAATTCAACTACAACTAGACTAAAGCAGGGCAAAGCAATAACGTGACGCAAAAGGGATGACAAAATTTGTATATATAATACAACAAAAACATTCAATTCGAATTTCCACCATTTTGCAATTTAACAGCATGCGTTTGTACATAAGGTTATATAATTTACATTGGATAACGGTAGTACGTAACAGCGTAAGGTAATCGAGATAGATGTAGACTTCCTTATATCAAAACTATCAGCTATGAAAAAGATTTTGACTAAGCAAAATCCGTCCATCCGTCTGTGAACACGACAACTTGAATAAAAATTTATCTCGAACCCGCGAACTTTCAAATCAGTAGGCCGATATAACAAAAAAAAGTTTAGATATTTTTACGAAAACTGGTATAGTGGCTTATGTGAACCCAGAAGAGATTAGAACTAACGTCTACAAGAAAATAAAAAAATACCTACCACAACGAAGGTGCTGGTTTCAAGTTCTAGACAAAGCAACATTAAAAATTTAGAAAAAAGTCGCCACTCGGCAGGGATTTGGCAAACACTCCGAGTGTATTTCTTCTTTGCGTTGCTGCTACTCGGAGGTAAATCGCGCCAGGTGTATATTTTTTTGTATATGTTTATCTAGTTTTGGTAAAATAAAAAAAAATACAAAAAAATGTGAAGGAAAATTTCAGTCAGAATTCATTTCGAGAAAATTTGCAAAAGATTTTTCTCGTCACCGGTCCCAGTGAAAGATGTGTTTTTAAACGGTTTTATTTAGCTTGACTTGACAGGCCGGCCGGCCGCACGGCCGTTGTGAACGAATTTTGTAATTAAACTTTAAGTAACTTCCCGATAAGCTACAAGCTTGAAACTTGGAATATAGTTCAGAACCCGATGACAATGCAATAATATGAAAAAATCTCCGATAGGTGGCGCATGGATCGAAAATTTACAAAAAATCGTATTTGTGGTTCGATTTGGCTCATATTTGGAACAAATATTCCATACAGTCCGGTAGAAGTGACATCAAAATATTTTAGAGTTCGAGGAGGGACAACCATACGGGGCGCCGAGTAGAGTAGAGTCTTTGGAACTATTATGTGACTTAAATTGTAACAAATTGTCAGGAAAGAGTCCTAGTAACAATGGGTCACTAAATGAACTAAATAGAACGAGAAATAATAGACAATTAAAGAAAGACTAAAACTTTAAAATAAAATTATTTACAAAAAAATTTTAAGTTAAACGGTTTTCTTGAAAACAATACTTACATGAAGTAATAATAATGCTAAAAGCTAGAAAATAATTAGTAGGTCCTAGGTACCAGTCATCACACTCCTCATCAATCTAGGGCGTTGATCAGACAATTAAATAAAAGCTTTAGACACGTCAAATTTCTATTGATAGTCATAAGTAAGACCAACTGAACCTTAATCAGGTTATGCTACGCCTCACACTTTAGAAATTTCACGCGCCCAACGCTTTATTTAATTGTCTGATCAACGCCCTATATTGATGAGGAGTGTGATGACTGGTACCTAGGACCTACCTAATTATTTTCTAGCTTTTAGTATTATTATTATTTAATGTGAGTATTTTTTTCCAATAAAACCGTTCAACTTAAAAATTTTTTTTATTATTTTATTACCTATCAAAAGAGGTTGATTGATCTGTAAGAACGTAAATCTGTGTAATATTTTAATATAACAATAATATAATAACAACCTGGCGAAATATAATTACATACTGTAACGAATTTAGGGAAATTCCGCTTATTTGCAACCTTCTACTAACATTAGTATCGCTAAACTAAAATAAATAACTCCAATATTCAATAATGCAAAATGGTCTTTATTAGACTACTTTCAAAATACTTCACAATAACACTTATACTTCGCAACTGATAGCGTGCTTAAATCAAACTGATTAGTGATGCCTCAGCTTGTGCTGCTTTTATACTCTTCGGTTTCCTCGTTCACCCATTTCTCCTAAGGTCTAGTAATTTCGTGAACCTGATGCTTGTTTACCAGCTATATACACGTATATTTGTAATTTGTATCCATATGCGTGTGTATATGTGAGCGGCTGATGATCACATGCGTTTGTGAGTATTTCTCTGTTGCCTTGTAGGTATGTGTGTAGATGATGATTGATTTGTTTATGTATATACTGCTTAGTATCGGCTTAGTGATGGTAGTATCGCTAAGTGATACTAATATTCGTCACATAAATATCCGAAGAAATTTGGGGCGAGCTTTTCTTCCAATTTGTAGTAAGGTTCTTTTTAACTACTTCTACAAATTGGCGAAGCCTATATGTTTTTAGAGGCCTCCGAACAGCATCTGCGAAACAAATAAATTTTTCCCGTGAAGCTCAACATGGCAGGAATGCGCTCGAAGTAAATGCCAGTCTGCTGCCGAAGGGCGACACCGAAAAGAATAATACTTTTTTAAAGTATTTTGATATTGCTTTTCCCAATATTTTAACTCATGATGCCAGAGCAAAAGAGAAGAGAAAAAAAACAAGTAAACATTTGGTAAGAACATAAAAATTACCATGCAAAATACAAAAGTGCAAGTGGCTGTCATGTTTACGTCAGCACCGTTGAAATTGGAATGACATACAAATGTAACAAATGTTTCTCTTACATTTTGAGCTTTTTACATACACACATTCCGACGTATACATACATATATTTAAAACAATGTGTAGCATGATGCTGGATATTGGACTAAACCAAAGAAGGGACTAATCCCTTTTTTTCTAGGTTAGCCTCAAAAATATAGTTATGGGTTTTCGAAGATCGAAATTTGACCCCGATATAGGTTAGGTTAGGTTAAGAGGCGTGCATGGGAGATACCCATACTTCCACTCGGAGACATTTTTGTGAGTGCCCTCAGTAAGTACAGGGTGGCGGCAAATTCATTTAGCCCCATTACCTCCTAGCGGTCCTCAACGAACCACTGATTTCCCTGATGAACCCAAGAAGAAGCGAGATATCCACCTTCCCAACCTCTGCCAGGCTATCCACGAAGTGTGACCCTTCTTCTTTGAAGAAGATCGACTCCTCTTCCTCCTCATCCTGACAGCTTCTGCAGAGGGAAATTGTTGGTATTCGCCACCGTCGGAGCATTGGTGCGATAGCACAATGACCTGTGATGACACCCGTAAGTACCCTCACCGCAGATTTGTTCAGTTTGAGAAGGAAGCTGGTGCCCTTCCTATCCAAGCATGGCCATAAGGACCGTGAGACTTCGCAGTCAACCCTATTGGTCCATAGCAAGCCGTTGCCCTGTTCTCATATTCGTCGATTCTCCCTAGGAGACAACTCAGCGGCGGTCGGACGGAGCTGTCCATCTCACTTATGTCTAAGTCGGAACCTTTCCTAGCCATCTCATCAACGATTTCATTCCCTTCAATGCCGCTGTGCCCAGGGACCCAGCAAAGGGAAACATTGATATGACTTATAGAAGCCAGAGAGGCTCTACACCTCCGCACGATATCCGATTTTATCATGTTGGACTCTAAGCCCTTAAGGCGGCTTGGCTGTCAACAAAGATTGTTACGTCGGTGTTGGAGACTGCGCTATCTTGGAGTAGCTTTGCCGCTCTATCTATGTCATAGACCTCGGCTTGGACACCCTGCATGCGTCAGGAAGTCGGAATGATTGGCTTAGCTGTAGATGTGTCGAGTACATTCCAGCTCCAGTTCCTTTTCCGTTTTCGAGCCGTCGGTGTATACTGTGATGCCCCTGCCGTAGTCTAGGCCTAGTTCCATTCCTCCCTTGAAGGATATCGTATGTTCTGAACCGGAAAGTCCAAAACCCCTGTTATTTGGTCTGTTTTGGATGTTAGGTCGGTTAATATTCCGTTTAATTGCCCCTTTGTCATATCGTCCAAAATCGTCGCGTGTCTGTGCTTAGCTGTTTTCCACATGTTGGATTCTGTTAGTCGTAGAGCTCCCCTAGCGGCTAATCCCTGCACGAAAAATTGTAGAGGCGTCAAGTGAAAGATGACATTTAGCGCTTCCTGAGGTGCGCTGCTCACAGCGCCTGACATTCCCAGGCATGCCAGCCCTTGTACCTTTCCGATCCTCTGCTGATTACTCTTTTGTCTAGCGCCTTCCACCAGACTAGAGCTCCATATGTTATTATCGGTCGAATGACCGTGCTGTACATGCCATGAAGGACATGTGCTGCCTGTCCTCAGTTCCGCCCAAAAGCCTTTTTGCAGGCGTAGTATGCTGCTAGAGCTTTCTTTGATCTCATCTCAAGGTTCCTTCTCCAGCTTAACTTGGAATCGCGTATAATTCCAAGATATTTCGCTTCCGTAGATAGGTTTTAACGTTGTGCCGTTTAGCCGCGGTAAGTTAAAGGAGCGTATCTTTGTCTTTGTCGTGAACAGGACAAGTTCGGTTTGTGTTGTGTTTACCCCAGCCCATCGCGAAATATGCAAAGTGCCGATTCCATGAGTTCGCTGATGGTTGCCAAGAATTTGCCTGTGATCAGAATCACTAAGTCGTCGGCGTATGCAACTACCTTTCGTCCTTTTCTCCTACAGATTTCAAGAATTTCGTTGACCACCAGTATCCAGAGAAGAGGCGATAGCACCCCGCCTTTGGGGGTGCCTCTGGTGGTCATTTTGCCAATAAAACTAAAGTCGCGACTATAGAGCTTTGGATTCCATATCGTGTAAGAGCTTGCAGATGGCCTCCGTCTGCACGTTGTTGAAAGCGCCCTCAATGTCGAGGAAAGCTGCCAACGTGTATTCCTTGCAGCTTAGTGAGTTCTCGATGGCACTGACTGCCTCATGAAGGGCACTTTAAACTGATTTGCCTTTTTGGTATGCATTCTGTGCTGCATCTATCTGCCAGAGATTGGCATTGTTTCTAATGTGTAGATCGACAAGTCTCTCCAGTATTTTAAGGATAAAGGAGGAGAGGCTTATTGGTCAATAGTCTTTGGCTTCCGAGTGGTTAAGTTTTCTTGCTTTGGGAATGAAAACCACCCGTACATTTCTACAGGTTTCGGGTACATAACCATCTTGTAGGCATCTTGAGAAGATGCCGTGTAGATACGGTATCAGTTCGTCACAAACGGCTTGTAACATTGCCGGTATCACACATCCGGTCCCGCCGATTTGTAGGGTTTGTAAGATCATAAATGCAACCATGTCAACTAATCAATAGAATAAGCAAAAATACATCACTGTAAAGGAAGAAAAGGGAAGATGGTGGACTTCCGGTTCATTATTGGATTGACGACTGAAGAATAAAGTATTAAGATAATTAATCCGGACGTTTCTGCTGTTTTATTAACCATCGAAGGTAGAAATTACATCTCAGGTGTGCTAACGAACCTCGCGCACTATTATAAACAACTATTTTGTAAAATGGATGCTCGAGAAGGCATTATCAAAGTTTTAAATGAAAATAATGTGGATTTCCCTCCTACTGCCAACATTATACAATTACGCAGATTACTGCAAAATATAGTTGGCGTGGGAGATAATAGCTCCGCAAATACGATGAATACCACTCCGAACACAAATATATTGGAGAACATTCCGGACGAAAATGATTGAGATAAACGCTGCCGTTTCTATTGAGTCCTCTGCCGCCATTGCCGTTACCGCCGTTCATACTGCCGCCACTGCCGATCCAACTGCCTCTACTACCGATGTTTTGGTTGAATTCAATTCAACACCTGCTGTTCACGATGTTTTTGCTGCCGCCCCATCAAACTCTGCCCCAATTACGCAGAGCCACGACCATAAGTGTGGATGACGAACTGGTGGCGCTACGAAAACGTATGGAAATGTTAAAATTAATGAAAGAAATCGACGAGCTAAGAGCTAGTACTGGGGTACAACAGCAACGTAGACTGGATTTTGCCGATATAGAGCATGCTATGCCCAAGTTCAGTGGTGATGATATATCAGTGACGGTGGGATATTTTCTTCAAGATTTCGAAGAAGTAATGGAGTCGTCAAGAGTAGACGAACGATTTAAATTGCTGGCTTTTCGTCGCTGCCTGGTGGGAACAGCCAAAGTTTTCTTACCACCACCAAAGCGTTAAGCTATGCCGAGTTAAAAAAGGCCCTTACGACGGAATTTGACGTGCCGATACAGAGGAACGAAGTTTATAAGATGTTGGCAAGACGCAAGTGGGACAAAAAGAGCGAGTCATTACATTGCTACGTTCTATTAATGCAGGCAATAGGAAAACGGGCAAACATATGCGAAACAGAAATCATCGATTTCATAATAGACGCATAGGCAATGTAGTGCCAAATGCACATCTACTGTTACCGGCCAAAAACACTTGATGAATTGAAGGTATTAGTGAGCCGTTTTCAAAGAAAATATTTCACAGTAGAACCAGACTAATATTTGTTAGAAATTAAGTATACTTATCGAGGTCGATACAGTGTCAGATGCCGGGTAACTCTGAACACAAATAGCGAATTGTATCGAAATTAAGAAATATGTGACAGTAAAAATAGAAATTAAGATAATGTATCGAGGTCGACACAGTTTCAGGCTGGCCGAGTTGTAAGATCATAAATGCAACCATGTCAACTAATCAATAGAATAAGCAAAAATACATCACTGTAAAGGAAGAAAAGAGAAGATGATGGACTTCCAGTTCATTATTGGATTGACGGCTGAAGAATAAAGTATTAAGATAATGAATCCGGACGTTTCTGCTGTTTTATTAACCATCGAAGGTAGAAATTACAGGTTCGAATGATTTTATAGCCCATGACATTTTATCCTGGTCAACGATGTCCATGACGTCGGTTTCCGGAGGGTATGTGCGGTTTTCTGGCATAGTCGTGCCTGTCGTGTCCGTGCATCCACGATGTTGAAGAGTATCCTACTGTGGTCCGAGAAGGAGCATATGTCTGACGCTCTCCAGTCATCGATTCTTATAGTGGCATAGTCTGTGGCCAGGGTGATATCTATGACTTCCTCTCTAATTCTATTCCTAAACGTTGGCTGGTTGCCTTTGTTTCATACCATTAGGTTAGTAGTAAGTAAGTAGTCAAAAATGGACTCACCTCTTGCGTTTGTGTGGCTGCTCCCCCATAGCTCATGATGTCCGTTGGCGTCGCAGCCGATGACAAGGCCGGTTCTATGCGTTTCCGCGAACTTCACAAGTTCTATACAGTAACGAGGTCTCCGTTGCAGTGCTGTGTAGAGATAAATAGTTTAATATTTTTCTTAGCTACAATAGATGCTCTAATTTTACTCTCTTGTGGTGCAAGTAGACGGTAGCCGTCTAGCCCTAATCCGCAAACCCTGCCCTTAACCAGCCAGGTTCTTGGGTTAGAGCTATGTCCACTCCGTTTTCTGCAATGTATTTCGTTAGGTGGATCGCGGCGGAAGCTAAGTGGGGAAAATTAATCTGCACCACCGCGAGCTTCTTCTTTTGTGGCATCTGGACTGTCAACAGGCACAAAGACCTTAAGAGAGCCCAGCCCAAACCTAACGACCCCGTTGAGCCTCTTTATGGCTTGCAGCGACGTTTGATCGATTGCGATCAGTAGGTCGCTGCCCGCCCTTGTCTTGGAAGGGGTCTTCGAGACGACCTGCCATTGGTCTGCCTTCAGCCCTTTATTCTGCTTGCCCATTAGTTTCAGTGTGGACTCCGTTGCCATTACTGGAGGTGGCATCCATACTGAGACCACCGTACGAAGCAGTAAACTGGAGCGGGGGATCACCTCCAAATGTGCTCTCGGTCAAAGAGCTCCCAAGCCGTGGACTGCCTTCGTTAAGAAATCCACAGATTTCTTGTTGCAGCAGACGACCTTAACGCCCTTCTGCCAGCCCGCGCCGTCGAAGGGTATCTCATCGCTTTCAGCCTTGAGCATCCTCTCCATTAGCTTGCCTTCTACAAGCAGCCACCTTTCCGCGTTATCTTCCCGTCAGGGTTGATTTTGTCGATGATGGCTACTTGTAGACCTGAGGGGCAGTCGAAGGTAGCGTGAGGTTTCCGCTTCTTCGAATCCTTTTCAGATCCCTCAACGGAACTGATGCTCTTCCGGCCTTGTGTGCCCATTGATCCCGACGAGGACGCTTGGTTAGCATCCTAGCCCTGATCGTTTGATGCTTTCTGGCCGCCAGCTTTAGCAGCGTTAGTTGCTTTGTACTTTGCTACTACCTTTCTGTGTTTCTAATAAGAGCCTTTTCTCTCACAATGAGAGCGGTAGGATCTTTCTTCTGCATCTTTCGAAGGTAGTAGGAAGAGTTTGTGTAGCAGCCCTTCAGGGCTTTCTGCACCCTTTTTACCTTCTCCGACCTGACCCTTTGTCCTCCGTAGTTTCCTTGGCCCTTCAGCAGAACGCTCTCAGCCTCCTAGTCTTTTCATCGTCGTCGCTCACCAGTGATGATAGCTCATCCCCGGTGGCGCTGACGATGGTTAGACTCCTCAATCGAGACCTAACGCTTCCCTCAGCACCAGACTCAGATCCTGCTTTTGCCGTGCTCCACAGAGCGTGCTCGGACAGGGACAGAGCTCTTGTTCTCCTCGTAGCATTCGTAGACTGTGTAGCCTGGGGTTCCGCTCCACAGCCTGAGAAGTCGCTGGATCTCGACGCCAGATGGCCTTCTCGCCCACCGTCTACCGCCGGTACTGGGGATCCGAAACCGTGTACCGTAACTTTTCTCCCTTCGTTTTCACTCATACCCGACGAAGCGAATTCGCCATTACTCTTGGATTTTCTTTTAAGTCTACCACTCCTTCCAAAAGACTCAGACTCGGCCGCCCCTAACCTGGGGAAAACAGAAGTCGTTGTGTGCCGCCCCTGACATGGGAAACAGACGCACACGTGCCGTTAAGGCTATGTGTGCCAGGTGCCGCCCCTGACCTGGGGAAACAGACGCATCTGGCGACTTATTGATCCCGTTAGGGCTGTGTGTACCAGATGCCGCCCCTAACATGGAGAAACAGACGCATCTGGCGGACAAGAGGTGCCGCCCTAACATGGGAAAACAGTCGCACACTCGTAGCCGTTAAGGCAAAAGTAGCAGTTCTTGGTTACCTCTCCACGAAGTTCGAAACCATACGGGTGGAGGATGCCTGAGCATCTCCTTTTGTATGTTCAGCGCCTCGAGGAAGCGGCGTAAGCCCCCGCACCGCGACAAGGTGCCTACCATAGCGGAGGTTGACCCCGATATACTGTTATAACGTTTTCATTGAAGTACTTAAAATAAGTGAAAATTTGGACACGATATTTATTGAATGAGAAGATTGAGACTCTGCAGTGTGTGACAGGACACGATTTCTGGCAGTGCAAGGATGGGGTGTATATCAAGATATTTAGCTTGCTCTATTTTGGCGGGATATCGCCTCCTATAGCATGACAGTGTTAAAAGAACATATAATGTGTACCCCTGTCTCAACGGGCATTAAAATTCTCATTTCTAGTGGCTTACCTGCAGAACTATAGGGGAAATGTTCTCAATAAAAAAAAACGCACAACAAGTATTCCCCCAGCGCTAGGTTTGAATCATGCGTATTTTGTCGACATGTTCTGAGCAAACGTACGAACATTTGGGAAGGCAGGTGAAAGTCCGTAATTTTATTCGTTCGACCTTTTTTGTGGGTTTGTTGTTAGTGCGTTATCGTTTTGTGTTTATTTGTGTTGTGTGTCTGTCTGCTGTACCTGTGTGATTACTTTGTTTCTTGTAAACAAGTTTTAAAGGCTCGATTATTGTGTCAGAAATTGTATTTATCTGTTAGTGTATTATTCTATCGTCGAATGTTTTCTGTTGTTAGATTTCCATGTTTTCGAGTACGTTGAGACGTCGGCCTTTTGCTTGTATGCGAAGGACCCTAACTGTTTTATTGATGTTTGCTGGGGAGCATTCATTTTCGACCATGTGATTCGCGAAGTTAGACTCGGGTATAATGTTTGGATTCCGTATTTTTTTTGTAATCTCTGATATGTTCTCTGAACCTCGTTCTTATTTGCCGTCCCGTTTGGCCTATGTAACTGTGTTGGCATCCGCAGGTAAGCTTGTATACACCGTTGCTGCCAAACGGATCCTCTGAGTTAGTGTTAGTTCTTAGTTTTCGCCCTAGATTGTTCGATGTTTTGAACGCTGTGGTATTGTTGTATTTTTTAAAGAAGTTTGCCAATTTATATGTTTCTTTTCCAGTATATGTCATAGTCGTCCAGGTGTTATTATTTCCCTTTTCATTATTTCTCTTTGGTTCTCCATGCGTCTTTCTGAGCTTATCTACTAGTGATGTTTTATATCCGTTGTTTGTAGCAATGTTATATATGACTTCAAGCTCTCTCTTATATGCCTCTTGTGTAAGAGGTGTTCTTTCAAGTCTATGTACCAAATGCCTTTATGCTACATTTTATATATATATTGTGTCTTATTGTGTCGGTGGCCGTTGGCTTTCTATATATGTCATAGTTAAATCTTTTGGCAACTTTATTAATATTTATCGTGAGGTCTAGATAGTTGATTCCTCCCCCTTTTTGGGTTTCCATTGTTAATTTTTATATTTCCGTGCTGCTTGTGGAGGTACTCCAGTACAAGCTCTTCGTTATTAGTATTTAAAACGCATATTATGTCTTCAACGTATCTAGCATAAAATGACTCGCCTAATTTGGACTTCAGCTCCTGTATGTACTTTCTTCCAGATTTTGCATGAACACTTCCAAAAGAATGGCTGATGTGGGGCTACCCATTGCAAGACCGTTGTTTACATATTTCATTGTTGAATTGAAAATAGTTTTGAAGTAAAGTGGTTCTTAGCGTATCTGTGATTTGAATACATTCCACTTTGTTTTTTGTATTATGAACTAGTGTTGAGCTAACTATGTCCAAAGTCTCCGATAGTGGTATTGATGGGTATAAATCTTTTGTATCAAAAGATACCAATTTGCTGTTCTTTGTTAGCTCTACGGTCAAAAGTTTCTCTATTAGTTCTGTTGTGTTAGCTATTGCATATCGTTCCTTAGCTCCAGAGTATCTTTCAATATCGTTTTTTAAACATTTGACAGTTTGTAATATGGAGCCGATTTAAAACTAATGATGGGCCTCATTGGTGTGTCCGGCTTGTGGATTTTTGGTAGCGAAATCAGTAGAGAGCCGAAGGGTTCATTTGGACCAATCTATGTGCCATGTTAGAATCTACTATATTTGTTGCATTTTTTATAGCAACTTTGATTTGCTTTTGGTATTCATCCGTGGAATCCTCTCTTATTCTACGACATTTCATTTCGTCTATGAGTTCTTCGGTTTTGGCTATATATTCCTCTTTTTCGATTAGCACAGTGGTGTCCGCTTTCGTTGGGACAATATTGTTTTTCCTTAGTTTATGCCGTAGGTTTTTATTGTTTTCCCTTCTGCATTAGCTTTATGTCCTTACTGTGCTTTCATCTCCTTTTTTATTATTTCCCTGCACATGTGTCTTGCGTGCTCCTGTTCCTCTGGTGTTATCAATGATACTGCGATCTCCGCATCCAGTTGTGCCTCTTACTTGGCAATGGCCACTGTTGTGAGGTTAACGAACTTGTGATGAAAGTGGTGAGGTTTTTGGTTTTGGTTACACTCTCGTGGTCCTGCCAGCCAGGGGCGGATTAAAGATTTACGAGGCCCGGGACTAAAATGAACATAGGGCCCATTTAAGGGAGCAAAATATGATAATTGTTTATATATTTTTCTTTGGTACTACATATATATTAAAAACTTTAAATTCTTATACAATTAAAAATATTTTTTTCTTGATTTTGCTCTGGCAAAGTCCACTTATGAAATCATCAAAATCAATCGATCGGAGTAAATCAACTTCAATGCTTAACCTCATCAATGCGGCCAACCGTTCATCTAACATAGTTGATCGATACATATTTTTTATTCTTTTTAAAACCGAGAATGACCTTTCAGATTCGCAGTTTGCTATTGGAATCGTAACCAAAATCCTGTAAGCGATGTAGATATTCGGGAATACTTCGATCATGTTCACATTTACAATCCAATTAAGAATTGCAAAGGGCACAGAATTTGTTCTGTTTCGTTATATAATTTTTCTGCTCTATTAGAGAAAAAAACCTTTTGGCTGTAGTTTCATGCGGGGTATAAACTGCTTGAGTTCTAATAATAAGTCATTTTGCAAATCATCCGAACAAAACTTTTATTAAATTATTGCTTTAGTTTCCAATTCATCTGATGTTTCAGATTACAATGAGTATATGTCATGATATATTTACTACAGTCAGAACTCTGAACGTGCTTGCTTATATTATCTTATTCTTAACGAGTGTGTGTATTCTTTTCCATATTACTAGTGTATATAAATTTTGAGGTGCAAAATTAAATTATGTATACGCAAATACGTAATATGATATTATTTATTCGAGCTCGCGGGGCCCTCCCGATGCTGGGGCCCGGGGCTATAGCCCCTGCTATCCCCTACTTTAATCCGCCCCTGCTGCCAGCTCGTCCAATTTCCGGTTCAGTGAGCTGTATTTTTGTTGTAGTTCATGATCTACTTCTGTCTTTATTATTTATTATTATTTATTTATTATTTAAATTCGACGACAAACTTGAAATGGTCGACTGCATAATGTAAAAGATATATAAATATACAAGTCAAAAGTTAAAATTTAAGATATATCGAGATTTCAACAATGCTATATTACAAACAAAGATATATTATTGAACATTACAGTTTAGTTTCAGATTATAATAATAAGAAATATGAGCAGAAATAAGATCTTATACCGAGATCTTATACTGGCGGAATGCATCATATTCCGCTCAGCGTGATTTCAGAATGTAGTGGATTCCAATCTTGCTGTTGGAATGCAACAAGATTCCAATCAGCATGTCATGGGAATCCGGTAGTGCGATAGTGTAATGAGGATACGTCATCACAAGGCATTAAAAAGCATCATGACTTGTAATGTTGGAATGCACCGGATTCCAATCAGCTCGATGCTGATCCATAAGATTATACTGCCGGAATGCATACGATTCCGGTCAGTGACTCATAAAAAGCATGTTTTTAAACGTTGTTGGAATACACCAGATTCCAATCAACACAGTACTGTCTGTTCCTTCTTAATGATGCATGCTGATAAATGTTCCTCCATCCTTATACGAGACAGTGCCTGTTTTTTACGGAAGAAATAAATGCCGCAAATTAAATTAGCTTGTATTTCTTAGATTAGATAGGCAAGTATTGCATTACATATAGGGCAAAATAGATTCAAGACTGTTACAGCTATACAAGTCATTGTAGAGCACGCACCAGATAAGAAGAGGATTATTTTTAGCAAAGTTTCGTCGACAAAGGGGTAAATAAAAAGGAACGTAGTGTCTGGATACTCTAGGGGGAATAGCAAAAACAAGCGGCTGAGAGTCCGCGGAATCAATTTCTCCAATAATGAGCTTATGGATGAACAATACCCCAGTAATATTCTCCCAATTTTCCAGAGTGGGTAAGTTAATAAGAAGAAGTCTACTTCTGTATGGAGGAAGGTGGAGACTTGAGTCCAAATTAAGGCCGCATAATGCGAGTATCAAAATTGCTTATGAGGTAGAAACATTCCATTAATGCAGTCGTAGGTAGTTGTTCTGCTAATCTTAAATGGGTAGATAATAACTCGGCATTTATCTCATCCTTCTTGGAGTATAAGCTTTCCAACTTATGTGTTAAACAATCTCTTTCTGCTTTTCTAACTGTTTTCCTGCTAAACTTGGTATTTACCTTTATTGTTATTTTAGCGAATTTTGCAGTAACATTCAATTCTAGGTATTGTTTGCTGAACCAAATGCTCGCCTTTGTTTTATGTATTTTCAGTAGGCGTCGCACAGTGGCGCCTCTACCGTTTAAAGCATGGCAAAAATAAAAAAAATCATGAAAGCGTTCGCTAATAGAGAATTTTCCAGGGATCAAGAATATACAACTGTTTTTTTTACAGAAAATGATAGTTTACCAGGTAGATCCGCTCAAAGTTTACCAATTTTCAACATTGGGAAAAATTTGGAATTTTTCTTCGTTTTCGTTGTATTTAAAATGGTTTTGTGAGTAAACAAGGCGCCGGTTGTCATTTTCTTGTATAGCAATTAAAGATAATTTAATTTAGGATTGAAACAAAAAAAAATTGTTTTTTTTTGTTAAAAGTTGGCGGATATACTGTTTTTCGAAATCCCTATTTTTAGGCCCTTTTTAAAACTTTGATGGAAACAAAAAATGTTAAAATATGTGCTCCGTCAAATTAACAGTAGTAATTTGTGAAATATTAAGTTACCTAATTTCATAAAGTCTACATGCGTCCAGCTGCAACTTCACTTTTTACATCAAATAAGTTAAACAACCTTGGGCATAAATACGCGCCTGACCAGGTATATATAATTCAGTACGGCCGTATGGTCGTTTATGTTATTGGAACTTGTTAACAACATACATTTTTCTAGTTACGAATTGTATACCTAAAATTCATTTTAATAATTTGAGTAGGTATATAAACTATCCATCATACAATGCACATTATCATTCGTCTTTTGGAGATTAAGGAACTACGTTTCTGTTTACTTAAATAAAGAGCATAGTATTTTTAAATATAGTTCACAGTTTAATATTTAGTCAGATACACTCGAAGCCAATTCTAATATGTATCTAGAAAACTCGAAACTATTTGCCGTGTTTAAATCTACAAAGTCAAGACGGGACTTCGTTGAGGCTATTATGAGAGAATTCGCGAGTGAAACAAGCATTAAAGAAAAGGAAGGCCTGGAAGAAAAAATTGGTTTACAATACATTATGATAGAAAGAAAATGGAAGGACCTCTATCGTAACAATTCAAAATTTCTAAGTAAGCATGAAAAGTGGCTAGCTGACAAAACTTTTTTGGACGAAGAAATGCCTAGCACGTCAACCAATCCAATTAGAGGGAGACCAGCAAACCCATAGAAGAGTGTTCTACCTACGCAAGGAAAAGGAAGCTGTCTGATACCACAAAAGCTATGGCCACGACTCATCTTTCAGAAGCACTGGCTATTAAATATAAAAAAGACGAAGAAAACGCGAAGTCTTATATAACAGAAGCAGTTGCGGTAGCAAGTCCAGTGCGACTGATGAGGATCAAAAATAGCATTCCCACACCACCAAATGCGCCACCTAGGAAATACACTCCCGAGGAAGCTTTGGCGCTGTTTTATAGATCTTGGTTTAACGAAGAAAAAATATATTATATTGCGTAAGTCATTATTGCAACGTAATGCCGATATTTTACCTGGATACAAAAAAATTACTCAAGCCAAGAAAGAAGCAGTTCCTCTAAGTCCCAAAATAACCGAAGTATCATCTGAAATTGAGCTACAAAACCTAATGGATCATACGTCTACACGACTCCTTCAAAGTTTACTGAAGCAAAGTTGAAATCACTGCCAAAGGAGCTAGCATTGATAACTAAGTGGGCTGTGATGGATTATCAGGACAAAGCGCATATAAACAAAGAATAAATGTAGACGATGAAACAATTACAGATACTAATATGTTTATGGCTTCTATTGTTCATTACGACTAAAAGATGAAGCTTCAGAATATGGGAAAACTCCACGTCCGTCATCAACTATATTGTGCCGCCCGATATTATTTAAATACGAAAAGGAGTCTTCGGAACTCATAAAAGCTACAGTGAGTGATATAAAAAATCAAATTGCCAAATTAGAACCAACAATAATTGAAATGAAGAGGGGAATGTCATTACAATAAAGCATGATTTTCTTCTAACAATGGTCGATGGAAAAGTTTTGAACTTAATAACAAATACGACATCTATAATGAAATGTCCAATTTTAAGAAGAGCCAAAAGGACTTGGAAAATCTTGATGATTCAATAACTGACGAATTACGATAAGATGTATGGAAATTTGTTTTGAAGCTGGCTTATATACTACCACAACAAGAAGTTTAACAACAAACAACAGTAAGAGAAACAAAACAGGGAAAAAAAATTTTCAGGACGCATTTTATAAAGAGATTGGCCTTAGAGTTGACTGTCGAAATTATGGATACGGAGATACAAATGATGGTAACTCCTCAAGAAGATTTTTTGAAAACGATGAAGTGACTGCTCGCATAACAGGAGTTGACAGAGATATTGTGAAAAGATTGGGAGTAATTTTAAATATTTTAAACTGCCATGAACCAGTTAATGGACCCAAATTTGGAGAATATGCATCTAAACCTACAGAGTTGACTGCATCAAAAGTATCCCGAGAAGAAACTTACACCAACGGTACATAAAATTCTAGCAAATTGAAAAGATTTAATAGAGTACCAGTGCTTACCATTAGGAGAATTGTCTGAGAAAGCTCAAGAATCTAAGAATAACAATGAAAAGAGATTTACTAATCAATTTTGTTACTTTATTGAAAAATAAGATATCTACATACAAGTTAATTTTTTATTTCAAATAAAAGAATTAATTAATTTAGTAATTTATAAATATATACTTTTCGTTATTGTCATTCATCTAAAGTTTATCAAATTTATTTTAAAGCTTAGGCATTTCGCCTTCAAACGAGTAGTTAAATTTTTATGGAAATAAATACGTCTATCGAGTTTGGTACAAATTAGTACAGCGGTTACTAAGATCAAACTTTTTAGCATAAATGGGCAGTGCCACTCCCTTTTTCCAAAATTCGTTGGCTGTTTAATTCTTTAGCTCAAATAAAATTTCATTGAACCTCTTTCAATAACTTTTAGGTTATTAATAAAATACGTATTTGGCTTGTAAATTAAAAAAACAAAAAAAACGTAAAATTTTACGATGAATTTTGAAGCACCTTGTTATTGTGGCACCAAAAACGGACATTTGAGTTTTATAAGAGTATTGCCATTTAAAACAAACAATACGTCTATCGATTTTGGTAGTTATTGATTACGTGACTACTTAGATAAAACTTTTTATCATAAGCGGGCAGTGCCAAGCTATCTCATCAAAATCATTAGTTTATCTTATTTAATGCTTAAATACGTCATTGTTAGACAAATCTCATTTCATTTTGTTTATTTTTACTAAAAACATTTTGTTTTTGCATTTTTCATTTCGGTTTTGACTAATTTTTCGAAGCACCCTGTATCTGTGACATTCTGAGCTTTTACACGATAAAACTTCAAATAATTAGCTTTCATTTCAATTAAAACTTATAAAATATCTTCATTAGTTCAAAGTTATGATTTTTGCAAAGAAAAAACTCAAAGGCGCCACTGTGCGTCGCTTGTAAATTGCCAGTAGTGTCCGTTCGCGTTCAAGTTAAAAGCCTGACAAGCATTAACTGTCTTATTATACTCAGCTCGAGCAGAGCTCACAGAGTATATTAACTTTGTTCGCATAACGGTAATCCGTAACGGCATAAACTAATCGAGATAGATATAGACTTCTATATATCAAAATGATCTGGGCGAAAAGAAATTCATTTAGCCATGTCCGTCCGTCCGTCCGTCCGTCTGTGCCGTCCGTCCGAAAACACGATAACTTTAGTAAATTTGTGAGGTATCTTTATGAAATTTGGTAGATCAGGGTAGTTTCTCTGGTGGGCCTCAAAAAAAAAAAAAAAAAGAGGGGGGGAGAGGGGGGTGGGGAAGGGGCGGAGTCGAAAAGGGGGGAAAGGGGGGGGAAGGGGCAGGTGGGGGGGGAAAGGGGGGGGGCGTGGGGGGGGGGGGGGGACAGGGAGAAAGGGGGGAGGAATAAAGGGGCAAGGGGGGGGAAAAAGAGAGGGAGGGGGAGGGGGTGAAAGGGGGAAGGAAAAGGAAGGGAAACGGGGGGGGGATGAAGCACGGGAGGAGGGGAAAGGATAGGAGGGTGGGAGGGGGGGGGATGGGAAGGGAGGGGGAAAAACAAAAAAGGGAGGGGGGGGGGAGGGAGGGGGGAAGGGAGAAGAAGGAAAGGGGGGGGAGGTGAATGGGGGATAAAGGGGGGGTAGGTGGGGGGGGGAGGGGGGGTGGAAAGGATAGGGGGGGGGGGGGGGAGGGAGGGGAGGTAGGGGGGGGGGGGGGGGGGGGGGGAGGTGGGGGGGTGGGGGGGGAAAAGGGGGGGGGGGGGTGTGTGGGGAGGGGGGAGTGGGGGGAGGAAAGAGGGGAGGGAGGGGGAAAAGGGGGAGAAAAGGGAGGGGGGAGGAGGGGGGGGGGGTGGGAAAGGGGAAGGGGGGGGGGGGGGGGGAAGGGGAAGGTGGGAAGGGGGGGGGAGGGTGAAAAAAGGGGGAGGAAAGGAAGGGGGGGGAAGGGGAGGGGGGAGGAAAAAGGGGGGGGGGGGGGAGGGGGAAAGGGGGAGGAAGGGGAGGGAGAGAGAAGTGGGGAAAAAAAGGGGGGAAAGGGGGGGGGGGGGGGAAAGGAAGGTAAAGGGGGGAAGGAGGGGTGAAAGGGATGAAGAGGAAAAAGGAAAAGGGGAGGGAATAAGGGGAAGGGGTAGGTGGGGGGAGGGCGGGGGGGAGGGGGGGAGGGGGAAAGGAGGAGGAAGGGGGGGGAGGGGGGGGGGGGGAAAAAGGGGTGTGAGGAGGGGGGAGGGGGACGAGGGGGGGGGGGGAGGGGGGAGGGGTGTGGGTGGGGGGGGGGGGGGGGGGGGGGGGGGGGAGGGGGGGGGGGGGGGGGAGAGAGCGGGGGAGCACAAAGAAGGTGTGAAAAGGGAAGTACTGAAAACACAATCGTAAACAAAGAAAGTAATAGTAGAATCAGGTGGCGAATTGATTAGTTGGAATATATGGAATAGTAGATTATTTAGCATTGCCAGAAGTGACTGATATAAGCGATGAAACTTGGTAGGTTGCGTTTGAGCCTTATGACGCAAAATATGAAAATTATTATAAAAAACAGTAAAAATAAAAAAAAAGAAACAAAGTTTTTGGACAATGGGACGTGGGCACCGGCCCACTTTTTAAAAGAAGGTAATTAAAAAGTTTATTGCAAGCTGATCAATTTGGCAGTCGTTGAAGATATCATGATGAAAATTTGTGGGGCCCTTTACACCTATGTAGTCTAATGTGTGCTAAATAAAATATAGGCAAAACACGGATGACGAACACGCCCACTTTTTACAAAAAAAAGACCCTTGGATGATAACTGGTTTTCCTGTGGAGAAAAGTGGGCGAAATTGTTGAGAGGAAAAGAGGGCGACGCAAC
>JARSSU010048116.1:0-14187 GCA_029619165.1 Eurosta solidaginis | reverse complement strand
TTCAATAAAAGTATATTCTGAGTTCATATAAGCCCGTGTGATAAATTTGGTAAAGATATCCTAGTTTTTGTCAAGCTATGGTGTTAACGCACGAGAGGAAGGAAAAACGTACGACTGGGTATCGGTCGTAACTTCCAACTTATTTCGTCTATTTTAACAATAAACAGTTTGTCTAGTTATGTCACTACTGAGGTGAAATATCAGTAAAATGTTTTTTATATATCGCAAATATTTGAACTTTTTGTTATCATTGGACTTGAATAATTGTTTTTTAAAGTGAGCGTCGTCGCCAACCGATATTGTTAATTTAAGAAGGTGTATATAAAATAGCAAGGAAAACCTCCTCGAAAAATTCAACATGATACCTTCAACGGGTTTTGGCTAACTGCTTGCAAATGTTTTAAGTTTTCAAAAAAGTTACTGGATTCATAGTTTTCGTCAATATGTCAAGCCACATATCAAATCTCGTCACGATTGATCTTTGGTAATAAATTAACCAAGTTATCAATTTTTCGAAATTTCACTTAAAAAATTAGATTTTTAAGTGGGCGTGTTAATTGATTTTGTTTATTCTCACAAGATCTTTACGAATAACAAAGAGCAAATGCCTTCTAAAATTTCTTCTAGATTTGACTTTCGGCCTGTAAAACTTTAAATTATCTTCTTCAAGATGTGGACGGTGGCACGCCCTTTTCTAAACTTTGCATTTTTTGTCGAAATTCTTTACCCTGACTCAAATTTTGTAAATTTTATAGTTAAAATAATAAACCTTTATATAAAAGGGAAAATAGTATTCTCTAAAGTTTAAACAAAACCCAGGTGCTTTTTTGTTTTAAAATTAAAGATTCTTAGTTGTTTGTGCATATACAAAGGCAGCCAAGTATGTGCAAAAGATATATGCAAGCGCTTGTGCATATGGAAAGATAGCTGTGTTCACCATTCGGCAGACCTGAACAGGATCTACCGCCATCGTACTTCATCATACCATCACCCTAACCATATCACCACCACATCATCGCCATCACCGCCGCATCCGCAGCAGCCAAATCCACAAAAAGGGAAAGGTAAAATTTTGTATTGCCAGCCCCACTAATCAGCCTCCGGATCGAAGGACCATTAGTTAGTTGAGACTTACCCTGGAGTTTGGATGCCTTTCTGGGAGAGATAGAGATGGCGGCGTTTGGCCGACTATGATTCTTACTGCTTCAAGCGTGTAAAAGGTGGAGCAAACTCCCACTGCTAAACTGTGGCCAAGACTTTGATGATTTCCACGACGGTTCTAAGGGCCGTCAAACAGCGTAGCGATGATGAGTCAAATTGGCGATTGTAAAAGCCAGCAACTGTAGATATTGCTATTACGAATCAGGAGTAGATCATCAGGATTTTGGAAGGGAACTCCTTAAGCACATCAAAAATTTGTCGGAAAATGATTTGTTGCAAGAGTATGCTACACTTTACGTTTTACTCGTTGGACAAGTTATCCTTTGCGGAAAGCTTTCCTTATTCTGTCGTACGAAATGCGAGTATATTAACGCACTCAACAGCACACGAAATTTATGCTAGTCTTTAATAAAAAACTCAATTTTGTTTTTCAGCTATCAGCAAATTTATTCGTTTTTACAGATTCGCACGGCCAATTGAGAAAAAAAACACTTTATATAGATTATCTTTCGAAGTATTTCAGCTCGAATTAGTAATCACTATATGGAAGTTGCACAATGACAAATGATAAAGGTTTACAATGTTATTGAGCAGAAAAGCAAAACAATATTGATACGCTCGAATGCAAAGATTACGTTCGACGGTAAGCTCCGATATTCGACGGTGTAACTCTTCTGGGTGTTGAGGGTCTGTTTTGCGTGGCAAAGAGCTATGAAGTGCACCAACTATAGATGGGGGACCATGTATGTACCAGCTTGCTGACAGGGTGCATTTGTATTGAGACGTTGAAAGCTTGAAGTGCGCATAGGTTGGCCATTGTTTTGACGTTTTGCTGTACGTCTCACACAATATGCAATTAAGAACAGAATTATAACGACGGTCAATGCAAGAGAACTGTCAACAATGATTGTCAATATGCCAGTGGTGGTGGAAACCGCAGTCTCTAACAAAACCGGACCATGCACCGTTTTTTTCTTCGAACTCGGCCAGTAGACATATCTTTTTACGCCGAAAGACCAAATGTGTCACATTGTTGAGAGCGCGATTAAGTATAACCTCAACTGAGATTGTGACATCCACTTCCGAAGCACGTGCCCCTGAAAGTATCCTTTTTGCTTATTTTGAACAAAAATGAGCTCAGAATAAACCATATATGTATTTTTGCGCAGCCTATAATACTATTAACTACACAAGCAAACAACAACAGCGTTTCAAGTGCACAGCTTGGTATTATTTAATGTTCGGTTTCATCCGACTTAGACTTTCTTACTTGTTATTTATTATCATTAAATAGTTCTTTTAGTATAGTTATCACTTAGTTGTTAGCTTCTATCACCGAGTCGAAGGCTTTTAATTGGTTTCGTATAGGCTTATTATCGCGGATTACCAAAAGTGTCATCGATTTTGTGTTGAAGTTTAATCGATATCAATTTCTTTAAAAACTGACTCATCGGCAAAGTGGTGATACGCTGATAACAATCTGGTAACACTGGTATAAGAAATGAAAACTGTTCGATACAAAAAAGAAAATTTTTTGAGAGCTTTTCGATAACTTTCGAAAGCATATTGATAATTTGTTGTAACATTTCGATAACTTTTTGAAAAAATAATGGACACATTTGAGATAATAAATAGATACTTCTCGATAACAATCCGATTAAAAATCGATAATTTCTCCATATAAATTATTATGTCCATATAATTATTATTATTAGAAATATATACTTTTCGATAGTGAGTCAGAAAATGTAGTATAATGTACCGATAAGTTTTCGATAAATACTATGTATTTTTGATGACTTTTTGTTAATAAACACGATTACTTTTTGTAATTATGTGTACAACTTTTCGATACCAATATCTATAACTTACCTTGCCTTGGGTACCTTGACTTGCCTCTCCTGATTTTTATCGAAGTGTATGAAATTGATATATAAAATAAAAGCTATCGATGAGTTATCGCTTTGCTATGCACAATGAATGAAAATGTTATCCAAAATATATTGATTGATTATCGAGCTGTTATCGAAGAGCTACCGAAAATTTATCACTTTTTAATCAAAAAAGTATGGACTTTTTTCAAAAGTTTATCGATTTTTTATCGACGATTTTTGGCGTGCTAACGATTTTGTATCGACAACTTATCGGTTTGAAATCGGCATGTTTTCGATTTCTTATCTATAAGGTTGTTGCTTACAGTGATAACTAGGCAGATTTGTACTGTTTTTTTTCTAAAGTTTGGGCCGGCTTATTTGAAATTGTGATTGAAAGTGGTACATGCCCCTAGTTTTCTTTGCCATTGCTCGGGCTCTGAAGATGAACAGAGAATGGAGCAGAGCCATAGCAAAATTCTGCATAACAATTCCTAACATAGAAAAACGTCATACATTTTTTTTTGGATCTCGCTATACTACAAAAAGCATTTATTTTGGGATTTCTATTTTAGTTATTGCTCTGCTCTGAAACACAATGTAGTTCGTAGAAGAGCAGAAGAAATGCTATCACTTTTTTTATCTACGGATCAATAGCAGAGCATATTTGTCGTTGCTCCTGCTGCTCCGGAGTAGCAAACGCAAACACTTCTTGAAATTTTGACTACCTGCGTGCTTTGCTCAGCTGAGTATGAAAAATATACATATAGCTCATTCAGCTTAAGTTTTTCATTTAGAGGAATTTCCAAAATCCTCTTTTCGCTGCTTCATTGTAACACTTGATGAGGACGTTATGTTTAATGGAATATGTATATCCATTGTTTCTGGTGGAATGCAGATATTTAAGCCCGCTTTTAGCAACTTTATGTATGACATACCTTCATGATTGGAAAATGAAAAACCAGCACTACCAAAACTGCATTTTTCAAGTAACTTGTAAGCCGGCTTTGGAAAATATAACATACCTCCATAATTGAGCATCTTGGGTGCTGCTATGTAACATTTTTGTCATCATTGAAATTCTGCTTTAATTATAATTAAAGAAAGAAAGTTCAAGACGTAGAAAGCTACGTATATAGATCATTTCAAGGGTCGCTAAGTCATAATGATTTTGCTCCGCTGCTTTTACCATTAGGCCATATTATCGGTGATTTTTTGTTTTAAAGTTCCTTTTGAGAGTTACGAAACTCTTAGAAATGTCAATAATTTTTTTGTTTGACTGATATTTGGTTTCAAAATCGATCTGAAGGTCGTAACAATAGTATTTTGTGATTTTAATTTTTATGATATTGTGGCGAATATTAGCAGTTTGACATTATGCAGCTAGTAAATAAAGGCTGCACAAGCACAACTGCATCATAGTAGCTAAGAATGTAGAAGACATTAGATTATACATCGTAACTTAGAGTGCAGACGATATTACTCATACATATATACATAAGATGAAACACAGCATAATAAATGAGATGCAGCCGATGAGGGAAGTAAATAGGCAAATAATCGAGAATGCTCCGAAGCCAGGTGATGGCTATAAGTGAAGTACTCTAATACATTACTTTGTAAACTCACGACATTAGTAGTGCTGTAAGTTAAAATATTTGGCATACAGAACGTTGAGATTTATATGACAGTTCAGTGCCTTGAACGATGGAACAATCGAGGACAAGGAACAATCCAAAATCCTTGAACATTCCAATGCTACTTTCTTAGTTTTCATAATTTTTCACACTGCACTATTAAAACGATTTTTTTCTCATCAGTTACATTTTTAAAGTCAAATAACTGCCAAACCAAGTTTCGACATTTGTAATTGACTGAAATCCAAACTGATGTGTGAATCGAAAATTTAAATTTGTCTGCCAAGAACAGTGATTACCAAACATTAATAAAAGTCTAATATTTTGTTGTTAGGCTATTTGACTATTGTGGGTTCAGTAGGAACTAAAAGATGTGATTATTCCACTGTTGCGCGCCTACGTTCGCTAGCTGTCCTAGCTTTCTTCAGGGCAAAGTCTATTAATTTTCAACAATAAAACATAAGCTAATAAGTACATATTAGTTTTTGGTCACAATTTTGAATTAATTACATCAACAACAATAAGGTGTCACGAACACAACAATTTTAGACTCAGTCTGATACTAATTAAGGACAAAAAGACGCACATACTATATACACGTACAACAATAACATCACTCACATCATATTTTTCTAACTGCAAAAAATTGGTACCACTGTCAATTGGTATCATAAATCATACTCATTGTGAATGATAACTAATGTGTGATTATCTATCTGTATAGCGTCAAATCAAAGTATTGGAATCACCTGATTTGTATTTGACTATCGCTGTCTCATTCTCTGTATCTCTTTGCTGATCATCGCTGAAGATAGGCGCCGCCATATTGAACACACCCTGTCAAACGCTAAAAAGTAGCATATTGAACATTTGCTCAGCATTTGATAGATAGATATCACACTCTAGTTGACATTCACAACGGTTACACGTAAACTATAAATAATATATAAACATAATAAAAGCTAGCTTGCTGCATCGCTTCTGTAGCTCCTTCTTGTTTATCGGAGTTCCCTTTTTGCATTATCGGAGGCTCTCTACGTGTATCGAACTTGCCCGTCGCGAGATCAGCTGTATGTCCAGTGATGATTTATGTGTTATGTTGGTTTTTTGATAACGCGTGTTGTCTTTTTCTTCTGTATGTCAGCTCGTGTCTGTTAGTCGTATGCTCAGATGTCGCTTATGTGGCCCAATATACGTAGGGCGCAGCATGGAATAATCACATACGTTTTATTTCCTACTGGATCCACATTAGGTCAAATAGCTAACAAACAAAATATTAAAATTTATTAAAATTGACTGAATAACCCAAATATTATAAAGTCTTTCCACTATACAATCAGTGAAGATCCTTATTTTTGCATCTGAGTTTGTTGTACGTACACAGATGTTGCAAAAAGGTGCAACTCTATTGGTTTCACCATTACGCCACACCTATGTGCTGCAAAACTTTCTTCTATAGTGTGATTAGTACGTAAGTGGGCATCAAATAAATGGTAAGAGTGGTTGGAGTCAAGTAGGGTATGCACTATCTAAAGTGCTACCTACTCATTTTTGTTTATAGAAGCTTACAAAATAACTCAGTCAAGCGAAGAAATTGATATAAAAAAGAAAATGAGAAAGTAGGAATTCCAGTATGACGAAATGTAGAAATACAAGTGCTTCCTCATCATCTACACTAGCACCTTCCGTTGCGGAGCTACACTCCACGTACACTTCATCAAATGGTTTGAGTCAAGTCAAAACATTTTCGTTTTATGAATAATTTTACGTCTTTGGTGAACTTCATTTTATGTAGTAAATATGTACCAACTTCTTTGAAGGACAGTGGAAACATTTCTCCTCAATTGCTAGACACACAAATGTATGTATAAGGTGTGTATGCTTGATACATTCAAAGATGACTTGAAACTTGTGAGAAATTAAAGTGTTGCATAAAGTTTGCACAGCAGTTGCAACTTGTTAGTGTCATGAGTTATCATATATTGATGTACGAAAGGACGAGCAAGTGACTGGTAACGCGCATAAAGACTGGACGACGAGTAAAAAGGCAGGTGAGGTGACACTGAAGTGTAGAATTGTCGTCATGACATTTGTAATATGAACTTCTTATAAAGGATGAATGCAAACAGATCCATTAGTAGCAAAACGTATTTGAGTGGTAACAAATTACATACACTATAAAGAGTAAAGGACAAATTATAAAATTATTTCGCACAAAATACACCAACTTAGTCTTACTGTAGATTGCCATGGTCTAACTGGTAGGTTGTGGTTTTTCTTTTTCAAATGTGTCTTAGAGATTTACAGGCTGAGCTAATACATATACGTTTATCAATAGCATATTAGGCAAAAATATTAAACTCTGGCTTGTTGTATTCATTAAGTTAGGTAAGGTTGTTTAACTGACTATGAGTCCATAGGTTACAGACCAAATAAAAAATCCTATCAAAACAGACCTATGTCATAAAATACCTGCGCATTTGGCAAATACTATAACATTCTATGGTCTATACCGCTTGTTGTTCTGGATATGACATCGTATCACTCCTTATAGCTGGAGCAGTAAGCTGTAGTCCTTGGTGCGTTTGTCGCATCGCTGTAGTCGTAGTCCCTAACGTAATCAGTTGTTTATCGTACGACAGTACACCAAAACCACAATGGTTGACGACGATAGGTGTTACGACCTTAGCGCACAATAATCGACTGCAGTGATTCTCATAAGGTTGGCGAATCAGCTCGTTATAAGGGTACCGCTAAAGCACCAACGTCTTCAGCTTTAGGCTGCAAGCACAGTGTGTACGAACACAAAACCATAGTTCGACGGGTGTGATTTTTCTCCAACTCGTACTCTTCTGCATCTGCTATCACTCAGCAAGCCAACTAAAAAGCATGTGACGTCAGAAGGCAGTGTCAGTCAGAATATCGTCCGCTGGTCGATCATGTCAACTCGCGCTTGTAAGTAAGACATCGCACATCTAAGTAAGGACCGTCTACGAAGCAAGCTTCAAGTGGAAGCGCTTGCTTTTTGGCTAGTCTCACCGTATTGCCTCCCCCCCGGTCATTCCACTCTGGTCATATGCTCTGTGAACTCCAATAATATATGCTTCTTATCCTGAGTTTATGTGTATGTTCTGTTAGCTACAGCAAGAATAAAATGTTTGACAGCTGTCAAAGAGTGAAGACGTGTTTTTTTATCCGCTCTATCTGTTATTGTTTGCGTTTAATTTATCGTTTTGCTTACTATAAGAAATCGGAGATTCGGGGAAAGTGCCAGAAAGGTTTCGGTAGATTTTCTGATTCTTGATTGTCCCAGGTAGTGGCTATTGCCAAACAGCTGTCCATCGTCGCCTGCGTGCAGGGCCTATCTCGAATATGGAAGTCAACCTGATGAAATCTAACCATAATATCGGGTACCCCCACGATGCCCCAGGACTGTGCTAATGGGCCTGAAAAACTGTAAACTATTCGAGTCTGTGATTGCTACACAAAAAAGTGGGTTAGAAGCACGAGACTGCCTTTGAAAATTAAATTCAAAGATTTGCCGCGCAAATTGTGATACTCTAAAAGCTAAATGATGACATAGTGCCGTTGCATTACAACAAACAAAAAACCAATAAAGTAATTTAGTGACTGGACAAGACTGTACAAAAAAAACAATGTGCAAAAAACACCAAACAAAGAGCAAAACACCACGAAAATAATATTATACGGCTTTATTAGCCCCAGAAATAAATGACCTAAAGACAGATGTAGTAGCTCTGTGTACTTTTGTGCTAAAAGCATATCATAATATTAATTGTGATAGGTGTCGGCTCTGCAGATGTCGATTTCTTGGCCTCTCGCCTTTGCCCCAGTGCCTCAACGCACCCCCTACTGCCACATATAGGCTACCACTCCTGACTAATAAACTGTAACACTGATCCTAAAATTAATGCTTGCTACAAAAATACAGACAATACTATACTGTCGCGATCAGTAGTGCGCCCGTCAATTAACCATGTAATAATAACTTGTTTTATGCCGACTCCGAACGGCATCTAAAAACACAGATGAGTTTCACTGAGAGGCTTTAATGGAGAAATACACTCGGAGTAGCCTGCCAAACACTAAAGATGGGCGACCACGCTTAGAAAAATGTCTTTATTGAAATCTTGTTGCTAACATTTTTTGTTGCTTTTCACGGTCAGTGAAACCAGGAACTCGTGTGATGGCGGAGAACGCTACCATTACACCCCGTCAGCCCCCCCTTGGCAAAAAAAAGGAAAATGTTATAGTAGAAAAAATTAAACAAGTACGATTTTATATCGTAAGCCTATTCAAAGTGCAGCTATTAGTTTTTAGTTCGGTATCTTGACCTAATACAAGACCAGCTAATGCCTACGTAGGGCATAGGAACTCGTTTATATAGAAACATTCTATAGGCATAATATTAAATTATTTCTGTGTGTATAGAATTGGAAGGAATTCAGGTACGTATAGTGTTTACAAAAAAGTAGTCGACGAAACCGATTTAAATGTAACGTACAAGTAGATATTGTTACGAGCGGATCTTGCGAAAAATAAGCTTATAATAAAGTATATGGCGTTAAGTATTAGTACGAAACTAATCGATAAGGAAAATTAGCTCTTGCTCTTTAAGAAGTCAGAAATGTATATCACAAAATGCGAGACTTCCATCGAGATATACTGACGAAACTTTTTCTGCAGTCCATACACGGAACGTGGATATGGTTAAAGGCAAATCCATTCAAGCGTATGTCAAAATAAGTAGAATTAGTTGAACATACGGCTTATGCCTTATGTTACAGTAGTAAACATTCGCCAATAGCCGCAAAGTCCGCAGACCACCATAACCGTCATATGGCCTAGTTAAACATTAATCAAACACATGTAAAACGTGAGTGATTACAAAGCTAGGGTTTGTAAGTTTATTCTTAGCGTAATTTGGAAGGTACCATGTTAGGAGGACAGAATTCTCGTCTCAATATTTCAGGCTTCAATTGGACGTTAACACCATTAAGATGCTGTGTCCTGCGAGATTATTATCGTCATTCCTTCTTGACTGCCGCTATAAAAGTAGAAGCGGCTGCAGGTGTCTGTGTTTCTTCAGTGACACCTACAGCCTTAGCAACGACTTATACTTCCGTCTAAATACCTATAATGTCAGGAAGCTTATAGGATTGTGTATCTCCGAATCATACAGTAAACCGCATATCTTACTACGTCCTTAATCTGGAATCATCGGTACACGTGTATCGCCCGTATGCGATTTGGCTACCCTTACGCAAAATCCACTTCGAAGACACTATATGGAATTTCAGGTTAGTAGTCTGTCGTTCTGTATTGATGACGATATATTATCGATCGCCGCGAGTGGTGGTAGCGTGCTCTGATGACACCCAGAGCAAAGTTCTCATCAAAATTTATATGCAAGTATTTCAATTAGAAGAAAGTTTCCTGAGCGGTGTCGCCACGCGCTATGATTTGGCAAGCACTCCGACCGTATTTTCCCATGAAAAGCATCTCAGTGAAAACTTATCTGACTTGTAGATATCATTCGAAGTCTGCGTAAAAGATGTAGTCCTTGTTCCGCCCAATTTTTCAGGAAAAACTAAAAAGGAGCACAACGGAATTTAAGGTACGGCCTAAAAACTACTTCGGAGGTATAGCACCTTGCATTTATTATTTTTTGTTATGCTACTTATGTATGGTCTGTGCTAAAGCTGCCCGAGGATGATGCTACCAGCCATATATACATATGTATATTTGTCGTTGTGATCCATATGCGTGTGGATATGTGAGTACTACTTGGCTCTGATGATGAAAGTGTTGGAAGATCTATTTGTACCTTGTACATGATGTGTGTACATGATGGGATGATTGTTTCACGATTAGCTCTACGTATATAGTATGTATTGTGTAGTCAAAAAAATCATAGAGATCGGTGATATTACATAATTCATATACTATGATGGATATTAGTCTATATATATAGTATATAATATTTTTTGTACGATTTCGGCCCTATTTTTAAGAGCTAGAGGCTTCAAATTTAAACAATGCTTACGTGTATAGGTATATTTTTGTCTGAAAAAATATGAGATCGGTTGGATATATTTATACTTCATATTAAACTTTCATTTGCCCTTTTTTACGGATGAGAAGCTTCAAAATCATCAAATTTTTCATAAAATAGTTAGTTACGTATGGTATATTTTGAAATTCGTGATTCGTAGTCATAGTTTTTAAATTCAGTTCAAAAAAAAACGTGAAGCTTTTGCATCCTCACAAAAAGTAAGATATTTTTATTTTATATTTATCTTAAAAATCGTTTAGGTATGTAGATTTGTTCACTATATATTCTTATACATCCGATTATTCGGAGATTCGAATGGGATAAGATATTGTTCAGCCTCATTCATGAAAGGTATGAAGTCTTCGGCACAGCCGAAGGCAGTCCCGTCCTAATTGTTTTTATTTTTTTTTGTACTGTCTCCCAACGGCATCCACAATCATCTTATCTATCATCTCTTTAATGAGTATCATTATCAAGAATCCTTATAACATCAATAATCAGCATTCGTATTGCCTAACAAGTTGCATTAATGATATGACTTGCGACTTTAATTCTAATCTATTGCTACCGTGCTTATAAATTCATTAAGTACTTAATCTATGAGAGAAGAATTCCTGTATATGGTGGTGTCGCAAAGACTTATTTCTAAATTTATTAACACAAGCAAATGGAATATTTGTAATACCATTTATTCCAAAAGGATTACCCTCGCATTGTTTCCTATATATAAGTTTGTGTAGTTTTTTTCATGTTAAACAAACTCAAACAAGTAAATAAGGATTTCTTGTTGTCCATTTGTAATCTTAATATTAAGTAAAATGTGTGTACCGTACATTTGACGTGACTGTAAGCTAAATAAATGTGACTGTTAGACAATGGCGCTATTTTAAATAAATTTTTGTTAATTATCCAATAAGATTTTTTTGGTTCTTTTTTTACTATATATCGATTTATTACAGCCAATTTTTGTAAAGAAGGTTGTGTTGGATACCAAATATGTAGAGCCTCTGTGGGCTATTGTAAATGGCATGCAAATCAGAACTCGACTCTATCATTTGTATCGCCTCCTCCCCACGAATGGGTGAACATTTGCATTAGTGACATAACTACACCCTTTGCTCCCTTCTTGGACTTTTCTTCCGGGGATTAAATAATGTAATGGATGCACCTTTGTACGAACAAATCACATTTCATTCCGCCATCGAAAGCTCGCAATGTCGCACGCTATCATCGTCACACAATTATGCAGTATAACATCCAGTAGCTTGAATGCTGAGACAGCAGATCTTAACCCACCCGGAAAGGCAACTACAACTCAGAAAAACAGGCTCAAGTTTTGAAAAAATAGAACAAACAAAACAGCAGATACCAATAAACGTTAACACGCTCAACATGAATAAGGGCTCCGCTTCTACCACATGCATCAGTTTTGAGATAAACCTCGGTATCGCCCTGTGTGGATGACGTACAAGTCTACAGAAACAAACCAACGATCTATTAAGCGATGAAATCAACGAGGACAGTGGCAAGCAACAATCAGACAAACAATTGGCCTAAGCTACTGCGGGGGGTGACAACATATGAGTATCTCTCTGTGCAGGGTTCTTAAACAAAAATGTTAACTAAACAGAAAAAATTATTCTTGAGCTTATGAGAATAGCTTTATCAACTTATATTATATTATTAGAGGAAGCATCATTGTTCAAGTAATCTGTTTGTTATCGGAAAACGGAAAAATCTAAAACGCCATAAACTTTCGGTAATTATAGACAATATTTGATAAAAAACAATAATTTTTTCGTAACAAAGATAATATTATCACAAAGGGATAACTCGCCGATAAAAAACAAATTAAAAAAGCATCGACAAAGTTGCTATCGATAGCAAAATTATGTTACTTTTTTTTCCTTTCCCAAGCCCTTAATTTCCTGTCTGATTTCGCTTATATCACTCTTACCGTGCACACTTTGCCGACACTTTTTTATCTGAGCATCTCTAAGGTATGAATCAAAATAATAACTTCAAAAATTCTGAATTTTGGACTACGCTCCCTTGAGATAAAGTTATACGTATATGCAAGACAGTATGTTTTTCATAAACATCAAAAAGTTCACACCAAGCAAAATGTTCATATTTAATTCACGGTGACAAAGTATGAGGTTCACAGTGTATATTTAGGTATATTGTGTGTTGTAATTTCCAGGAGTTCAGCTTTTGTATCGTGGCAAGTAAATTTACTTATCGAACCATTTGGTGGCTAATACAGCTAATCTCGATTAGTGAAACGATGTGGTGAAGTCATTGGGATATGCATTAAAATTTATTGGTGAGGTAATTAAAATGCACTAAGTGGAATTAGCGTAAACTTTGCAAAATTATTTAAGGGACAACGTTCACGCGCGAGTATCTAAATGATTGATATGAATTAGAGTGAGGGTTATTCCAATCATTTTCGGAAATTTTATAAATTAAAAGAAATTCAATAAAATGAGATATTAGGCGACTTAAAAATATAAGATTTGTTTTATTGTCCATTCCAAGCTGGCACTTGGATAGATTGTATTATAACTTAGTTCGGTATCAAAACTTAGTTGTAAATTCTTAACAGGATAAGAGATCGACCGCCTTGAGTAACCAAATGATTAGATGGTGAATAAGGCGTTGTATCCATATTTTGTTTGTCCGGTCTCAAAGCAAAATAGCTCACTCAATATTTGCGATGTCTAGCTGAAAATTTGGTGAGTGTCTAGTAGGTGCTAGATAGGGCATTGGTCGGAAACGCAGGATCGGCCATAAAAGCATCATACATATATTCTAGGTAAACCATTCGGATAGGAGGTGTTCGTTATAGCTTACCACCTTTGGACAGCTAGACGTTTGAAATTTCAGCATGAAGATTTTGTATATGCATCATTATTGTCCGTTAAAACGGGTTGATATCTTTTAACGAATTTGGGAAATCCTGATACGTATACACTCTTCTTGGTAACGCTTAAATCGCTGAACTGTCGAATAAATAACTCCAATATCAGTATTTCAAAACTAGGGTTATTAGAGAACTTGGGAAGTAGTTACTCAAAACCTGTACTTAACTTGACGAAATAATAGACCGTGCTCTTCCTCAGCATGCGCTGCTTTTTATACTACTTTGTTCGTTCTTTCGCAGATTTTCTAAGTCTTAGAACTTTTCATGGAAGAGTTTTTATCGTTTACTGGTATTTTAGCTATATATATATAATCTCTTGCTTAAGCTGTTGTTATTTGTGTGAAATATTCTTTCGTCGCCTGCTATGCAAGTGCGGCTGTTTGCTCTTAATGTGTACATGTACATAAGTATCGCTGCTTGCTGTTTTTGAAGTTTTGATTATTTCTTATAGCATAGTGATACTAAAAATTCGCCACCAATATGTATAAAAATATATCAATACAAACGATGGTTCAG
>JARSSU010048115.1:0-14016 GCA_029619165.1 Eurosta solidaginis | reverse complement strand
ATTGAGTCACAAGACAACGTCTGACACATCCAACATCCAAACATCTATGCAACTCCAAAACGTGCCATTATATATACTAGCCTTACCCGCGGCCCCGTCCGCAAGAGAATTTAATATATGGGCTATTCGCGTAGCCTGCGTTATTATCTGTTTAAAATTTTGTTTTCTGTCTAACTGCATTTTGATTTTTGTAATTGAGTAAAAAAAAGAACTAAATGAGCTGATAACTGATAGGATGCATGATACCGAAATTATCAGAAAAAAGCTATGAAATTACCCCCACGCTATCGCGACGGATCCGAAACATCCAGAATGCCGAAAGGTCCTCCAAAAGTTCCCGAATAGTCAAAAACCGAAATGACAGCGACACGATCCAGAGAGAACCGCACAGAAAGGATCCCTGAAGTGTCCATATGATCCCGAAAAGGTTCCGACAATGACCCTGACGGCTCCCGGCCGGATCTCAAAACATCCAGAAAATATCCAGAAGGGTCCTAAATTATCCCGACATACTCCAGAAAAAAGTTCCGAAATGCTCCCAGGGGATCCACGACGGATCTGCGAACCATACAGAAATGATTCGGAAGGATACACAAATGGTCACCAGAAATAGTCCGGAAATGACCCAGATGGGATCCCGCCAGATCCAGAAATGATCCCGGAAGGGTGCAAAACTATCCGGAAAAGTAACAAAAATCCGGAAATGGCTCCTACGGCATCCCGGACGGATCCAGAAATGATCTCGAAGTTCCCACAATGTTCCCAAAATGGTCCGAAATGACTGATGGATCCGTCAACCATCAAGAACATGATCCCGAAATAATACAGAAAAAGTCACGAAACGACCCTACAGGATCCCCAAATGATCCCGTATTAGCCCGAAAAGGTCCCGAAATAACCCCGACGGGATCCCGGACAAATCCGAAAACCATCCAGAAATGATGCCGGAAGAAATCCCAAAATGATTCCGAAAAAGTCCCGCTTGATTCCGACGGGATCCCGAACGGATACGAAATCATCCAGAAGTGATGCCAGAAAGGTCCTCAAATGATCACCTAATAGTCCCGAAATTACCCTAAGGGGTCATGGACGGATCCCATAAACATCCAGAAATGATCCCGATATAGTCCCGAAGAAGTCCCCGAAAATGACCCTGACGGATCTCGAACGCACCCTAAATGACCCCGACCGGATCCTGAAAGCCATCTCTAAATATCCGAAAAAGTCCCGAAATGAACCCTGACTGGACCCCGAAAGGATCCCGAAAACTTTCCAGAAATGATGCCGGAAAGGTCATCAAGACTTAATAGTCCGAAAAGCCCTGATCGGGATCCCGAACTGATCCCGACAACTATCTAGAAATGATGTCGAAAGGGCCCGCAATGATCCCGTATTAGTCGAGAAAAAGTCCCGAAATGACCCCGACGGGAATGCCGAACGAATCCCAAAAACCATCCAGAAATGATGCCGGAAGGGACAACAATGATCCCGAAAAAGTCCGCAATTACTCCGACGGATCCTGAACGGATACGAAAACCATCCAGAAATGATGCCGAAGGTCCCCAAATGCAAACCTAATAGCGAAATACCCTGCTGTGCATACCGGACGGAAATCCCGAAAACCATCCAGAAATGATGCGGAAGGTTTCCAAATGACCCGATAGTCTCGCGAAAAGTCCAGAAATGACCCGAGGCATCCGACTGATCCCGAAGACATCCAGAAAATGATGCCGAAGAGCCCAAATGATCCCTAAAAGGTTCCCAAATGACCCCGACGGATCCCGGACGGATACCGAAACCTCTCAGAATGATGCCGGAAGATCCCAATGACCCGAGATAGTCCCGAAATGACGTGCGGGTCCCGAGACGGATCCCGGCAACTATCCAGAAATGATGCCGAAAGGGTCCGCAAATGATCCGCCCATAGTCGAGAACAAGTCCCGAATGACCCCGACGGATCCGGACGAATCCCGAAACCATACAGAAATGGTGCGGAGGTAGCCCCGAAATGAGTCCGAACTATTCCGAAATGACCCTCGACGGTATCCCGGACGGATCACGAGAAATTATACGAAATGATGCGGAAAGGTTAGCAACTGATCACTAATAGTCCCGAAATACCTGATGGAGCCCGGACGGAGCCGAAAACCATCCAGAAATGATGTCCGAAAGGGTTCCCAAATGATCCCGTATTAGTCGCGAAAAAGTCCCGAATGACCGACGATCCCGGACTGATCCCATGAAAACTATCCAGAAATGATGCGGAAGTAGCCCCAAAATTGATCGCATAGTCCCGAAATGACCCCGCGGATCCCGACGGATCCCGAAACCATCAGATGATGCCGGAAGGGTCCCAAATGATCCGCATTAGTCAGAAAAGTTCCCCAAATGACCCGACGAGATCCCGGGACGGATCCCGCAAACCATCCAGAAATGATGCCGATGAGCCCGAATGACGTCGGCGAAAAGTCCGAATGACCCCGACGGATCCGAGGATCCCGAGACCATCCAGAAATGATGCCGAATGAGACCGACATAGCGCGAAACAAGTCCCGATATGACCCCGACGGATGCCGAACCGATCCCGAGGACATCAGAATGATCTGCTCGAAGGGACGCAAATGATCCTAAACGTACGCCGACGGAGTCCGCGACTGATCCCGGAAACCATCAAGAAATGATGCGGCAAGGTCCCCAAATGATCGCGAATAGTCCCGAATGATTCCGGAATAGTCCGAAAATGTCCCAAATAACCCCGACGGGATCCGGACGGATCCCGAAACTATACAGAAATGATCCCGTGAAGGGTCCACAAATGATCCGAAATAGTGCCTGAAAAAGTCCACGAAATTGACCGGCGTAATCCCGGACCGATCGAAAAACCATCCAGAAAATGATCCCGGAGGTCTCGATATGACCCTTACGGATTACAATAAGGTGAGCCTAGATTATAAAAACGTAATAAGGCAGCAGCGCATTGAGCGAATAAAAGTTACATAGAAACATCCAGTAGCCAGCTAATAAAAGCGTGCTAATAAAAACCAATTGAAGGAGGCGTGATGGCGTGAGTAGAGGAGAGGACACTGATCGTTCCTCCAAAATTGTCTAGATCTCGTTCTGTATGTACCAGATACCAAAACTATGATGTTAGAAGAACAATTAGATTGAGTTATACAATTTATGGATTTACACCATGAAGGGAGATAAGGGTGCGGGCGGAGGTCACTGCTCACTTTGTAAGCCTCGACTTATTTGACCCTTGAAGTCTGTGATATGGTGAGGCCAGTATACGTACAGTTATACTGTGTAAAATTATGAAAACATCTATCTCGAAAGGGGTCGTGGACCCCACCCCTCTGTCCATGTTCGGAAAGAAAAAATTTCGCTAGTAGACCACTGTCTGTGTCCCAAATTTCCATCAAAATCCGTGTAGCCATTCTGGCGTGATTCAGTCGCAAAGGGGACGATCTATAGCAATTAAACATGATAACTGTTCTAGGGGCGTGCGACCACGTACCCCTTTAGGGAAAAATATATAGTCTAGTAGATCCTTCTATGACATATGGCTATATGTGTGCAAATTTCATCTCAAATCGGTCCAGCGTTCTTGCGTTATTGAGTCACCAAGACAACGTCTGGACAAACATCCAAACATCCAACATCTTTCACATCCAAAAACTTTGCCATTTATAATATATATTAGATATTCCGATTTTCAAATATATTATAAACTACCACTAAGTATAAAAAAGTTTTTTTTATTTGGATATAAAATATTTTTTTTTTTAAATAAAGATATTTTAATCAACAATTTGACAAAATAAAAAGTTATAAAACAAAATATTATCATCTTATTAACGTTCAAACTATCTTGGTGGACAAAAATAGCCCAAGGCATTATGATAGCCATAGCTGGCTACGTGGTAGGAAAAGGAAACTCTGAAACATCACGAGAACAGGATACAAAATATTGGACCTCCCACTTTATCCCCCTCGATTATGAGTTAAAATACTTCCAGCATGAATCAGAAACAAAAAGCTGTACCAAACATCCCAGATGTTTGGATGCAGTTTTTAATCTGCGTTATCATGCTATTAATCATAGCGATAGCAGCTATACTTAAAACCTATATGAAATTTAAATAAGCAAATGAATAACGGGTCAACAGCGCGTCTAAAATCCCTTTTGTCCTCCATACCCAAGTTTCTAAACTCAAAAGTGAGGAAGAGCAATAAAAAACAAATTAAAGTAAAATCTTTTTTTTTACCAATAGAAGTCTTAAAAATGACACAATCGACAATAAAGGCGCCCTGCCTAAGCGAAACAGCAAATCAAAATTCGCATAATTCCGTTGAATGTTCCTGACAAAGATGGTGAAGGAAGCAAAACCCTAACAAAAAAAAATATACATATTTTTTCAACAGCCCATAACAGCAAAGGAAAAAAAATGAATGAAAAAAGTCACAACGAGATCCTATAAAAATATAAGTGAAGCGCTATATAAATTGCAGCAATAAGACATGTCGCGCTGTTTTCATCTTAGGATAGAAAAATGGTAGCGTAGGAAATACAAGAAACCTGATTGTATATGATAACTTGACTTAGGACAATTATTAACAGGCTGTACACACGTTGTGCGAAAGCCGCCAAACAGGACTTGGTATTTATAGAAAAACACAGTTGTCCTGAGGAGGGACAAATTGGTGGAAAATGATTGATTAGTACGTGAGTAGGCAAACGTAAAATAATTAATTGATAGTTCTCTAAGATAAATAGAGCCACTAACAAAGGGTCTGTGCCTGTGACAAATCCTGGAATAAAATAAAAAATTCTTCATAAAAGTCATGACGATTCTGTCCTGGTGGCCCGCCGCAAGAAATAGCATGACAAATAAGATCAAGAAAATTGCGGAAAATATGAAATTATGAGGAAATATAAAAAGAAACATTTAAAAAAATACGGCACTGTACCTTCCCACTACTATCAATCAAGCTACCCCGCTCTTCCATCAGCCAACCCGTCTATTGTCTATACAATCATATTACAAAATTCATCTTATTTATGAATGAGAAAAAAAAATGTCAAAATGAAAAAAGACTTGAATAATATGCGAAATAGTTTAATGAAATAAAATAAATAAAATCATTTATTACCTAGGTCTCATAGATCATATTTTTAATATTAGGAAAATACTTTACTCAACCATCATACGAAAAAATTTTTTTTACGGTAAATTCATATACATAGAAAAATTTCTATAAGAAAGTAGTGCGGTATACATTAGAAAATAGAGATATACAACAAAACAAAACAATAATAGTCCAAAGAATAGACTTAAACCATTTAAATATTTTTGTTAAATAAAACAAAAATAATCATTCAATTTACTCGATTGTAAGAACATGACGATTTTTAAGTGAGTCGACGCTCTTAAAGACCGGCTGTACAAAGTTAATTTAAAAAATTCTTTATCTGTAAAATAATCGTTAAATTTAAAATTTTGAAAAAAAGAGACTTGTACAACCTCAAAATTTAAAAAATAAAGCCTACAAAAAGTATAAAAGAAACGGCTCCAGAGGCGCCATTCAGTCTTTCATCCGTCTAAGAAGGACTTTGATTGTTTGAATAATTTCTCTCAAACAACTATGTTAGAATTGAATCAAAACTTGAGAAAAATCCTAAAGTTTTTGGCAGACATCAACACGAAACGAAAGTGTGTGTTTCCAATACCCTGTAATACGATGTACTGTATCGACTCATATCTCCTATCTCCCTCATCGATCTCATCCTCCTTCGTCATTCAGGATTTGTACTTATAGGTTAGTGAACACACTTTGCACCTTTTCAATTATAGAAGTAAGATTTTGATAGTAAGGGTTCCAAATTATACAGACACAGTCCAATTGACTACGCACTATAGATATGTACAGCGCTTTGAGAGTAAGTGGGTCACAAAATCCACAGTGTTTCTGCGTATAAAACCAATCATAGAAAAAGACTTCGACCACCACATGGTCTACATGGTTGGAAAAGGTCAACCTAGAGTCGAAAATAACCCTTAGATCCTTAATAGTACCTTTACGGCACAATTTTTGTCCATTTAGTACATATTCACAAGTCACTGTCTTAGACTTTTTAGCAAACGTGATGACGCAACATTTACTAACATTTAGATGGAGATGATTTAATATACACCAATTAGAAGATTATTTAGATCAGACTGAAGACTAGAACAGTCAATTGTATTTGAATTTTTAGGAATAATTTAACATCATCCGCAAACATAAGACAATCCGCAGTTGAAAATTGATCAGGAAGGTCATTAATAAATAGTAAAAAGAGGAGAGGCCCAAGATGTGTACCTTGGGGGATACCTAACCAAGCATGTGTGTAAGTTTGAGATCTAGCGGATTCCATTTGGACGAAAACTTTTCGTCCCATAATAAAACTTGAGAAAAAATCTAGAAGGTTTCCGTTAATGCCGAATGCTTTGAGTTTTTCCAAGAGAATGGAGTGGTCTACCTTGTCGAATGCCTTAGAAAATTCAGTGTAAACTACATCTAACTGTGCTTGGCTCTCAAAGGCGTTAACTATTTTGTTTGTAGTTAAGACCATATTTGAGCAAGTTGATCTCGAGGGGTACAAATCCGTGTTGATGTATAGAGATATATGATTGAACGTGATCGTACAGTTAAGCTCTGACCACGTGATCGAAGATTTTTTGCAAAATTACTTTGTTTCACAATGGGTCTATAGTTAGATACGTCATTTCGGTTACCCGATTTGTAGACTGGCAATATTGTGCAAAGCTTCCAAGAGTCTAAAAAGATACCTTTACTTAAGCACTTATTGAATAATTTAGCGATGGGAGTAAATATGATGAGTTAAGTAGCCTGAAAAAATATTGGAGGAAAACCCCTCGTGATCAGCTTTTGAGCTGTTTTTTAGAATAGATATTGCGTTCGCAACATCCTGTGGCGAGACGCTAAAGCCATCAACTTGATCCAATGTCAAGGCATTGGGCGTTGCATAGTCACTAGGTGCATGAACTTCATACACTTTTTGAAAAAAATTTGCGAAGAGATTACAAGAATCAACTATGTTGTCGGATACAGTACCATCGTAGGACAGGGTAGTTGGAAACACACAACTTTCCGGTTCGTGTTGATGTATTGCCAAAAACTTTAAGGATTTTGTCTCAAGTTGGATTCAATTCTAAACATATGTTGTTTGTAGAGAAAATTATTCAAACAATCAAAGTCCTTTCTTAGACGGATGAAGACTGAATGGTCGGCCTCTGGAGCCGTTGTTTTATACTTTTTGTAGGCTTTATTTTTTAAATTTTTGAGGTTGTACAAGTCTCTTTTTTTCAAAATTTTAAATTTAACGATTATTTTACAGATAAAGAATTTTTTAAATTAACTTTGTGACAGCCGGTCTTTAAGAGCGTCGACTCACTTAAAAATCGGCATGTTCTTACAAATCGAGTAAATTGGAATGATTATTTGTTTTAATTTAACAAAAAATATTTTAAATGGGTTTAAGTCTATTCTTATGGACTATTATTTGTTTTGTTTTGTTTGTATTATCTCTATTTTCTAAATTATACCGCACTACTTTCTTATAGAAATTTTTCTATGTATATGATTTACCGTAAAAAAAAATTTTTTCGTTTTATCGTCTAGATGGTTAGAGTAAAGTATTTTCCTAATATGTAAAAATATGATCTTATGAGACCTAGGTAATAAATGATTTTATTTATTTTATTTCATTAAACTAATTTCGCATATTATTCAAGTCTTTTTTCATTGACATTTTTTTTTCTCATTCATAATAAGATGAATTTGTAATAGATTGTATAGACAATAGACGGGTTGCTGATGGAAGAGCGGGGTAGCTATGATTGATAGTAGTGGAAGGTACAGTGCGTATTTTTAAATGTTCTTTTTATATTCTCAATAATTTCATATTTTCCAGCAATTTCTTTGATCTTATTTGTCATGCGATTTCTGCGGCGGCCACCAGGACAGAATCGTCATGACTTTTATGAAGAATTATTTTTATTTTTATTCCAGGATTTGTCACAGGCACAACCTCTTTGGTTAGTGCATCTATTTGATCTTAGAGAACTATCAATTATTATTTTACGTTTGCCTACTCAAGTAAATAATCAATCATTTTCCACCAATTGTCCCTCAGGACAACTGTGTTTTTTCTTATAAATACCAAGTCCTGTATTGGCGGCTTTCGCACAACGTGTGTACAGCCTGATAAGTAATTGTCCTAAGTCAATTTTATCATATACAAATCAGGTTTTCTTGTATTTCCTACGCTACCATTTTTCTATCCTAAGATGAAAACAGGCCGCGACATGTCTTATTGCTGCAAATTTATATAGCGCTTCACTTATATTTTATAGGATCTCTTTGTGACTTTTCTTCATTTTTTTCCTTTGCTGTTATGGGCTGGTTGAAAAATATGTATAGTTTTTTTTTGTTAGGGTTTGCTTCCTTCACCATCTTTGTCAGGAACATTCAACGGAATTATGCGAATTTTGATTTGCTGTTCGCTTTAGGCAGGGGCTGCCTTTATTGTCGATTGTGTCATTTTTAAGACTTACTATTTGGGATTTTACTTTAATTGTTTATTGCTCTTCCTCAGCTTTGAGTTTAGAAACTTGGGTATGAGGAAAAAGGGATTTTAGACGCGCTGTTGGCCGTTATTCATTTGCCTATATTTAAATTTCATATAGGTTTTAAGTATAAGCTGCTATCGCTATGATTAATAGCATGATAACGCAGATTAAAACTGCTAGCCAAACATCTGGGATGTTTGGGACAGCTTTTGTTTCTGATTCAGCTGGGGGTTCATATTTTGCTATCCTGTTCTCTGATGTTTCAGAGTTTCCTTTTCCTACCACGTAGCCAGCTATGGCTATCATAATGCCTTGGGCTATTTTTGTCCACCAAGATATTTTGAAAGTTAATAAGATGATAGATATTTTGTTTTATAACTTTTATTTGTCAAAATTGTTGATTAAAAATATCTTTATTTATATTTTAATATTCCAAAAAAAAACTGTTTTTATACACTTAGTGTAGTTTATAATATATTTGAAAATCTAATATCTAATATATATTATAATGGCAAAGTTTGGATGTGAAGATGTTTGGATGTTTGGATGTTTGTCCAGACGTTGTCTTTGTGACTCAATAACGCAAAAACGGCTGGACCGATTTAGATGAAATGTTTGCACACATATAGCCAATATTCTAGAAGGATCTACTAGCTATATATTTTTCAAAAGGGGCTTGGTCGCCGCCCCCTAGGAACAGTTATAATTTAATTATTATATTTTTTCGTCTTTGCGACTGAATCACGCCAGAATGGCTACACGGATTTTTTGATGAAATTTGGGACACAGACAGTGGTCTACTAGCGAAATTTTTTTCGTAACTATGGAAAGAGGGGTGGGGGTCCCACGACCCCTTCGAGAAATAATTTTTCAATAATTTTTACACATTCATAACTTTACGTATACTGGCCTTCACCAATATCACAGACTCAAGGGGTCAAATAAGTCGAGGGCTTACAAAGTAAGCAGTGACACCCTCCGCCCGCCACCCTTTATCACCCCCTCTGGTGTAAAATCTATAAATTGGTATAACTCAATATAAATTTTCTTCTAAATCAATAGGTTTTTTGGTATCTGGTACATACAGAACGAGATCTAGACAATTTTGGAGGAACGATCAGTGGTCCTCATCCTCTACTCCCGCCATCCGCCCTCCTTCAATTGTTTTTATTAGCACGCTTTTATTAGCTTTACCTGTATGTTTCTATGTAACTTGTTATTCGCTACAATTGCGCCTGCTGCCTTATTAACATGGTTTTATAATTAGCTTCACCTTATTTGTAATCCCGTAAGGGTCATATCGAGACCCTTCGGGATCATTCTCTGGATGGTTTTCGGGATCGGTCCGGGATTACGCCGGGGTAATTTCGGACTTTTTTCAGGACTATTTCGGGATCATTTTGGGACCCTTCCGGGATCATTTCTGTATAGTTTTCGGGATCCGTCCGGGATCCCGTCAGGGGTTATTTTGGGACATTTTCGGGACTATTCCGGAATCATTTCGGGACTATTTCGCGATCATTTGGGGACCCTTCACGGGACATCATTTCTTGATGGTTTCCGAGATCATACGGGACTTTTTCGGGGTTATTTTGGGTCCCTTTAGACATCATTTCTGGATGGTCCCTCGGGATTCGTTCGGCATACCGTCGGGGTCATTTCGCCGCGGACTTTTTCGCGACTAATACGGGATCATTCGGCAATCATTTCTGGATGGTTTTTCGGGATCCCGCCGGGATCTCGTCGGGGTCATTTGGGGACTTTTTCGGGATCATTCTGGGCTCTTCCGGCATCATTTCTGGATGGTTCTGCGGGATCCGTCCGGGATCTCGTCGGGGTCATTTGGGGGACTTTTCCGGGGTCATTTTGGGGCTCTTCCGGCATCATTTCTGGATGGTTTTCGGGATCCGTCCGGGATCCCGTCGGGGTCATTTCGGGACTTTTTCGGGATCATTTTGGGGCTCTTCCGGCATCATTTCTGGATAGTTTTTCAGGATCCGTCCGGGATCCCGGTCGGGGTCATTTCGGGACTTTTTTCGCGACTAATACGGGATCATTTTGGAACCCTTTTCGGCATCATTCTGGATGGTTTTCGGGATCCGTCCGGGATCCCATCAGGGTAATTTCGGGACTATTAGGGGGATCATTTGGTAACCTTTCCGGCATCATTTCTGGATAATTTTCGGATCCGTCCGGGATGCCGACGAGGTCATTTCGGGAATATTTCGGGACCATTTGGGATACCTACCGGCATCCTTTCTGGATGGTTTTTTGGGATTCGTCCGGGATCCCGTCGGGTTTATTCGGGACTTTTTCTCGACTAATACGGGATAATTTGCGGACCCTTTCGGCATCATTTCTGGATAGTTGCCGGGATCCGTTCGGGATCCCGTCACGGTCATTTCGGGACTATTAGGGGGTCATTGAGAACCTTTCCGGCATCATTTCTGGATAGTTTCGGAATCCTTTCGGGATCCCGTCAGGGTCATTTCGGGGTTTTTTCGGAATCATTTAAGGATGTCTTTCAGGATTCGTCCGGGAACCCGTCAGGGTAATTCTGGACTTTTCCGAGACTATTTCGGGATCATTTGGACCTTCCCAAGATCATTTGTGGATGGATTTCGGGATTTAGTCCGGGATGCCGTCAGGGTAATTTTGGGGCTATAGGTGTGCATTTGAGGACCTTTCCGGCATCACTTCTGGATGGTTTTCGGTATCCGTGTCAGGATCCCGTCGGAATAATTGCGGGACTTTTTCGGGATCATTGGGGTCCCTTCCGACATCATTTCTGGATGGTTTTGGGATTCGTTCGGCATCCCGTCGGGGTCATTTCGGGACTTTTTCTCGACTAATACGGGATCATTTACGGGCCCTTTCGACATCATTTCTAGATAGTTGTCAGGGATCGTTCGGGATCCGTCAGGGTCTTTTCGGAACTATTAGGAGATCATTTGAGGACCTTTCGGCGTCATTTATGGAAAGTTTTCGGGATCCTTTCGGGATCCAGTCAGGGTCATTCGGACTTTTTCGGGATAATTTAGAGATGGCTTCAGGATCCGGTCGGGGTCATTTAGGGGTGCGTTCGAGATCCCGTCAGGGTCATTCGGGACTTCTTCGGGACTATATCGGGATCATTTCTGTATGGTTTATGGGATCCGTCCATGACCCTTAAGGGTAATTTCGGGACTATTAGGTGATCATTTGAGGACCTTTCTGGCATCACTTCTGGATGATTTTCCGGTATCCGTTCGGGATCCCGTCGGAATCAATGCGGGACTTTTTCGGAATCATTTTGGATTTCTTCGGCATCATTTCTGGATGTTTTCGGGATTGTCCGGGATCCCGTCGGGGTTATGTCGGACATTTCGGGGCTAATACGGGATCATTGGGGATCCTGTAGGGTCCTATATTATTTCGGGATCATTTCTGATGGTTTGACGGATCCATCAGGGTCATTTCGGGGACCATTTTTGGGAACATTGGGGAACTTTCGAGATCATTTCTGGATCCGTCGGTAGCCGTAGGAGCCATTTCCGGATTTTTTGTTACTTTTCCGGGATAGTTTTGCACCCTTCCGGGATCATTTCTGGATCTGTGCGGGATCCCATCTGGGTCATTTCCGGACTATTTCGGGGACCATTTTGGGATCCTTCCGGATCATTTCGTATGGTTTTCGCGATCCGTCGTGGATCCCCTGGGAGCCATTTCGGAAACTTTTTCTGGAGTAGTCGGGATAATTTAAGGGACCCTTCCGGATATTTTCTGGATGGTTTTTGAGACCGCCCGGGAGGCCGTCAGGGTCATTTCGGAACCTTTTCGGGATCATTGGAAACACTTCAGGGATACATTTCTGTGTGGTTCTAGAATGTGTCGCTGTCCATTTCGGGTTGTTTTTGGGACTATTCGGGGAACTTTTGGAGATCCTTTCGGGGCATTTCTGGATGGTTTTCGGGATCCGTCCGCGATAGCGTGGGGGTAATTTCATAGCTTTTCTGGATAATTCGGTATCATTTGGCATCCTATCAGGTTATCAGCTCATTTAGTTCTTTTTTACTCAATACAAAAACAAAATGCATAGACAGAAAACAAAAATTTTAAACAGATAATAAGCAGGCTAACGCGAATAGCCCATATATTTAAATTTCTCCTTGCGGACGGGGCCGCGGGTAAAGGCTAGAAATATTATAAATGGCCAAAGTTTGGATGTGAAGATGTTTGGATGTTTGGATGTTTGTCCAGACGTTGTCTTTGTGACTCAATAACGCAAAGAACGGCTGGACCGATTTGGATGAAATTTTGCACACATATAGCCCAATATTCTAGAAGGATCTACTAGCTATATATTTTTCAAAAGGGGCGTGGTCTCCGCCCCCTAGGAACAGTTATAATTTAATTATTATATTTTTTCGTCTTTGCGACTGAATCACGCCAGAATGGCTACACGGATTTTGATGAAATTTGGGACACAGACAATGGTCTACTAGCGAAATTTTTTTCGAACATGGAAAGAGGGGTGGGGGTCCCACGACCCCTTCGAGAAATAATTTTTCAATAATTTTTACACATTATAACTTTACGTATACTGGCCTTCACCAATATCACAGACTCAAGGGGTCAAATAAGTCGAGGGCTTACAAAGTAAGCAGTGACACCCTCCGCCCGCCCCCCTTTATCCCCCCTCTGGTGTAAAATCTATAAATTGTTATAACTCAATATAAATTTCTCTTCTAAATCAATAGTTTTTGGTATCTGGTAATACAGAACGAGATCTAGACAATTTGGAGGAACGATCAGTGGTCCTCTCCTCTACTCCGCCATCCGCCTCCTATCAATTGTTTTTATTAGCACGCTTTATTAGCTTTACCTGTATGTTTCTATGTAACTTTTTATTCGCTCCAATGCGCCTGCTGCCTTATTAACATGGTTTTATAATTAGCTTCACCTTATTTGTAATCCCGTAAGGGTCATATCGAGACCCTTCCGGGATCATTTCTGGATGGTTTTCGGGATCGGTCCGGGATTACGCCGGGGGTAATTTCGGGACTTTTTCAGGACTATTTCGGGATCATTTGGGACCCTTCCGGGATCATTTCTGTATAGTTTTCGGGATCCGTCCGGGATCCCGTCGGGGTTATTTTGGGACATTTTCGGGACTATTCCGGAATCATTTCGGGACTATTTCGCGATCATTTGGGAAACCCTTCCGGCATCATTTCTGGATGGTTTTACGGGATCCGTCCGGGATCCCGTCGGGGTATTTTCGGGATCATTTGCGTACCTTCGAGAGATAAATTCTTGATGGTTTCCGGGATCATTACGGGACTTTTCGGGGTTATTTTGGGTCCCTTTAGGACATCATTTCTGGGATGGTCCTCGGGAT
>JARSSU010048114.1:0-74904 GCA_029619165.1 Eurosta solidaginis | reverse complement strand
CCTATTGGTTTTGGGAGCACTGCAGCATTTCATGTAATCCTGCCCCAGTACCTCTCAATTCCATTTGGTCTTCTGCTTCCTCTGCTTACAAACAGGTTGGCAATAGGAATACTTACTGAACGTATCGTCATCTTTCATCCGCATTTTTTCGTTCTTAATGTAGTAGACGAAGTGTATCAATTCGTTCTTTGATAATAGGAAGTACTTTGTCCTGGTTTCTTTCACCGAAGGATCTACATTTTTTCGCCTTTTTACCCAAACAAACTTACCCAGCAGACATTTTCTCTCCAAAAGCTAGTTTTCGAAGCGGCATTGCTTCGACTCTTCACATCTCTAACCTATTCTCTCCTACTTTATCCTCCGTTTCTTCTTCTCTAATCTTATTCCTCTCTCGCTCTTGATCTCCTTCACACTCCCAGTCTCTGTACAGTATTGTATATCTGCTTCCTATCCTACTCGACACTAATCCACTTTCCGTAGCCTCACGCATCCACGCCCTTTTTCACTCTACTCCACTTCCATTCTCTCCATTTCTAGCATCAGGTTATGGAAATAAGGGAAATATTTGTAGTACCTGAATGGAATTATTCCCAGTTTCTCACATCTGATTTAGGTTATAGTTCAAGAGAGGGTCGAGCACGTGACCTAACTCTTCAATTTACATGCACTAGACCTGGCTCTAAAAATTATCTCAGCACCGTTCGTCGCGTAGGTAGATCGATTCTAACACCATATTCAACAGTTAGCTATCATGCCTCCTAATGAGAGGCAAATATCAGCAGCCTGTACTTACCCTGAGCTCATTATTATTATTAGGCCTCAAACTGATTTATTTATTTAGATCTATTAAGAGTTACGCTTTCTAGATGAGAGGGTCTTTGCATTGCCAGGAGCGACGTATTCACAAGGATTGTGAAGCGGCTCTGGACCATGAAATGATGATGTATAGCCCTGCTTGGCTAGAGTCTACTTATTGCGTACCTTCATTTTTCTGAAGCCCGGGAGCCCACCCTGACTTACACCTTATTTCATCTTACAATAATTTATGCAAGATTCCTGACTGTTGACATAATCAGGATACTCATACTAGAATAGCATCTTCTTTGACATTCTTTCTATTACATGGACTTCTTCGTAAAAAAATAATGAGGTAACATCCCGTGGTATCGATAGCCATCATCAAGGTTTGGATCTACTCGTTAACCAAACATCTGAGTCAAGATCAATATAAGAACTACCTGTATCCAGGAGTTTCTCTTATACATGGACACGTAAAAATTACGTGAAACTCTGAGCCAAGGGACCATTGCACTAAGTGGATCAGCAGGCGACATTCTCGTCGCACTTTTTATCTGCCAATACAAACAATTCGATGCAGTTTGCATCATTTTCTTATTGTGTTTCTTTGCGCGGTCTTCAGATCACCACCTACGACGTATAGGTGACTATTGACTTCACAACAGTATTAAATGACGATTTTGGGAGAAAGTCCTCATGTTTTGCATAGAGTCAAGTATAAACCGAAAAAGAAACTCTTGTTGCTTCCCAAAGGTTGCGTATAGATGAGTATTCGAGGTGGGCATTCTGTCCATTGGGTCTCTATGTATTTGCTTCCTGTGAAAATCAAATTTTGCCGCCACTCAGTGATGGTCTGGCAAAAGGCACAAGGACCGTTTGGTTAGATTGATAGACAGTCTTTGGTATCACGCGACCTCTCTATGATGAACAAGACTTGTTGCATATGATTGGCTTATTGTTTTCTCTTGCATCTTTGTGATGCAGAATACTAAGTCATCTACATATCCTTGTAGTTCAACTCCATTGGATTACAGTAACAGAGGCAGATCACATATAACTATGGCTTAAAAGAGAGCAGATATTAAACCCCATCTAGAGCGTACCCTAGCGACCACAATTGACTCAGTTGTCGCTCACAGCTTCAAAGTGATTTTTCTTCTATTTAGCGTGATTAGCACCCAAGCGAATGCTTATTTGGCTGATATCTTTGCCAGTCACAGCTTGTTCGATAGCTTGGCATACTAGATCACAATAAAAGCACAGAGGCTATATTTTAAGGCTCCAAAGCCTCAATTCCAATTTTTTAATCTCAATAGAGCACAGTCTGTGAATCATTGCTTCTTTATTTGACGTGATGTCTGGTCATCAAACCTAGTTTGCACATTCATATTTTCATGACTCAGTTGAGCAGAGCTCACAGAGTATATTAACTTTGATTGTATAACGGTTGGTTGTAGCAGGTATAAAGGAATTGAGATAGATATAGACTTCCATATATCAAAATCATCAGGATCGAAAAAAATTGATTAGCCATGTCGCTCGCCGTCACGTCCAGTCCGTTAAACACGATAACTTGAGTAAAATTTGAGGTATCTTGATGAATTTGTATGTAGGTACCTGAGCACTCATCTCAGATCGCTATTTAAAATGAACGATATCGTGAATATAACCACGGCCCACTTTTTCGATATCGAAAATTTCGAAAAACCGAAAAAGTGCATAATTCATTACCAAAGACAGATAAAGCGATGAAGTTTGGTAGGTGATTTGAACTTATGACGCAGAATTGAAAATTAGTAAATTTATTGGACAATGGGCCTGGCTCCGCGCACTTTTAAAAGAAGGTAATTTAAAATTTTGCAAGCTGTAATTTGGCTAGTCGTTGAAGATATCATGATGAAATTTGGCAGGAGCTTTACTCCTATTACTATATGTGAGCGCTTAATAAAAATTAGCAAAATCGTGAGAAGGACCTACGCCCACTTTTATAAGTAAATTTTAAATCAAAAATTTAATATCTTTACAGTATATAAGTAAATATGTCAAAAATTCAACTCACAGTAATGACGTGGTGCAACAAAATACAAAATAAAAGGAAATTTCAAAATGGGCGTGGCTCCGCCCTTTTCATTTGATTTGTCTAGGATACTTCTAATGCCATAAGTCGAGTAACAAATTACCACATCCTTTTAAATTTGGAGGGGAATAGATTTTATGGCGTTAACATGCTTTCTGTGAAAATGGGCGAATCGGTGAAGCACGCCAGTTTTTATACACGGTCGTCCGTCTGTCCTTCCGCATGCCGTTAACACGATAACTACAGCAAAAATCGACATATCTTTACTGAACTTAGTTCACGTACTTATCTGAATGCCACTTTATCTTGGTGTAAAAAATGAACGAGATCCGACTATCAAAACACGCCACTTTTCGATATCGAAAATTCCGAAAAATGATAAAATGCCGATAGCATAATTCTTACCACATACGAAAAAAGGGATGAAACATGGTACTTGGATTGTCTTATTGACGTCGAAATATAACTTTGGAATAACTTTGTAAAATGGTTGTGACACCTACCATATTAAGTTAGAAGAAACATGAAAATGTTCTGCAGTGGGCGAAATAAAAAACACTTAAAATCTTTGCAGGTATTACATATATAAGTAAAGTTACCGGTATCCAACAGATGATGTTCTGGTCACCCCTGGTCCACATTTTAGTCGATATCTGGCAAACGCCTTCACATATACAACTACCACCACATGCTCCTTTTAAAACTCTCATTAATACCTTTAATTTGATACCATATCGTACAAACACATTCTAGAGTCACCCCTGGTCCACACTTTATGGCGATATCTCGAAAAGTGCGTCCACCTATAGAACTAAGCCCCCACGCCCTTTTAAAATACTCATTAACTACCTTTCATTTGATACCCATATATCGTACATGAACAAAGTCTAGAGTCACCCTGGTCGCACGCTTTATGGCGATATCTCAGAAAGGACGTCACACCTATAGAACTAAGGCCCCACTCCCTTTTAAAATACTCATTAGCACCTTTCGTTTGATACCTCATATTGTACAAACGATTCTAGAGTCACCCTCGTGGTCCACCTTTATGGCGATATCTCGAAAAGGCGACACCTATAGAACTACCAGGCCCACTCCCTTTTAAAAAACTAAACATTAGCACCTTTCGTTGATGACCCACTATTGTGTAGCAACACGCATTCTGAGATTCAACGCGCCCTGGTCCACCTCTATGGCGATATCTCGAAAAAGCGACAACCTATACAACTACCACCACTCCTTTTAAAACCCCCATTAATACCTTTAATTTGATACCCGTATCGTACAAACACATCCTAGAGTCACCCTGGTCCACCTTTATGGCGATATTTCGAAACGACGTCCACGCTATAGAACTAAGGCCCACTCCCTTTTAATAATACTCATAACACCTTTCGTTTGATACGCATATTGTACAACGCATTCTGGAGTCACCCTGGTCCACCTTTATGGCGATTATCTCCGAAAAAGGCGACACCTATAGACACTAGCACCACTCCCTTTTAAAACCCTCATTAATACCTTTAATTTGATACCCATATCGTACAAACACATCCTAGAGTCACCCCTGGTCCACCTTTATGGCGATATTTCGAAACGACGTCCACTATAAACTAAGGCCCACTCCCTTTTAAATACTCATTAACACTCTTGTCGTTGATACCCATATTGTACAAACGCATTGCTGGAGTGCACCCCTGGTCCCCATTGATGGGCGATATTTCGAAACGACGTCCACCTATAGAACTAAGCCCCACGCCCTTTGAATACTCATTAACACCTTTCATGTTGATACCCATATGCGTACAAACAATATCTAGAGTGTCACCTGAGTCCACCTTTATGGCGATATCTTTGAAAAGGGCGTCCACCTATAGAACTAAGGCCCACTCCGCTTTTAAAAATACTCATTAACACCTTTCATTTAATACCAATATCGTACAAACAAAGTCTAGAATCACCCCTGGTCCACCTTTATTGCGATACCTCGAAAAGGCGTCCACGCTATAAACCTAAGGCCCACTCCCTTTTAAAATACTCCATTAACACCTTTCGTTTGATACCCATATTGTACAACGTATGTTAGAGTCACCCCTGGTCTAACTTTATGGCGATATCTCGAAAAGCTGACACCTATACAACTACACCACTCCTCTTTTAAAACCCTCATTAATACCTTTAATTGATACCCATATCGTACAATAAATTCTAGGGTCACCTGGTCCACCTTTATGGCGATATCTCGAAACGGTCGTCCACCTATGGAACTAAGGATCACCCCCTTTTAAAATACTCATAGGCACCTTTGTTTTTGAATAACCATATTGTACAAACAAATTCTAGTGTCATCCCTGGTCATCTTTATGGCGATATCTCGAAACGGCGTCACCTATGGAACTAAGGATCACTCCCTTTTAAATACTCATTAGCACCTTATTTTTTTGATACCCATATTGTACAAACAAATTCTAGAGTCAACCCTGACCCTTTATGGCGATATCCTAAATGGCGACCACCTATGAACTATGTCCCACTCCGCTCATAAATACTCTTTAATGTCTTTCATTTGATACACATGTCATTACAAACACATTCACGGTTTCCCTCGGTTCATTTTCCTACATGTTATTTTGCTTATGTTGTCACATAGCTCTCAACTGAGTATGTAATGTCAGGAAGTACACGCCGAACTTAACCTTCCTTACTTGTTGTATTTGTTTTCTACTCATTGCCACACATACTACACACATATACATAAGTATGTATATATTCGTAAATGTCATGTGGCGTGTCTGTAATTGAGAATTGTACTCAATTAAGATTAAATTCAATATTTTGCTTAAAATTTGCGCAAAACGAGCAAAATCAACAAAGGGAACAACGTATGGCATACATACACACTTACAGCTACGTCAAATGCTGGCCAAAGTGCAATGAGATGCAAATATAACGCAGACTTATCAAATCACATATTTCATACACATATCAACACATTAACAATAAACACATACATATATACATACATTCATAAATGTCATGCACACTTACGAATACGCTCACACATTATCTAAACTCCAATTCAATGGATTTTGTTGCTTTTCCCATTAAACAATCACATACAATCACAATCAAAATTTGTTGCATGCCATTTTGGCAGGATATCTAACGTTGCATATACACTTCATACCATTTACCTCTTTCGCTTCTACCTCTCCTACTCTATGCTGTTTCAGTCACGTTTGTATCCACATCAATCCACAAATGTGCACGCATTTCATCGTTGTAATTTGCAAATTCATATAAACTTAGTAAAAATAAGTATTTATGTATGTGTGCTTGAGTGTAACCAATTGTGCTTTTAGTATGCGTTGTTGAGACTCATACTTGATGCATAAATACGAATATTGTTGTTGTATTACATAATATCGTACCGCTGTGCCTAGAAGGTGTAGCATAGTGTTTGGAGCTTTATGTTGAATGGATGATGGCACGCGAATGGAATGCTCAAAATGTCAGTTAATCTACGTATGTTTAAATGACTGCTATTGTTTTCCATGTATACCTTGTTGCTTTTGTTGTTGTATACATTTGACTGTTGTTGACCACCATCATGTCTCGTCCACATAGTGGCCACATTGGCTGATATGACAGAGAAATTGTTATTTGGTACCAGCATAAGCGAGCAAATGCTGAATTACACGCGCAAACAAATCAAATCAGACATCAGCAAATATTCACAATTAACAAGTAGCTGTAATCTTGTGTGATGATATGCTAAAAGGGATACTATTAAAAGTACACTCATGCGGTTTTTCTTTACAAACAATTTCAGAAAACTTTCCTCATCACTACGCTCTGGCAAATGGCTCACCAAAATCCGACTACCATACCGAAAGATCTGGGTTCATGTTTTTTCAACTAGAAAAAGGTTTTTCTAACCGGGGTAGCCGCTCGTCAGCTATTTGGCAAGCACTCTGAGTGTATTTCTGCTATGAAAAGCTGTATGAAAACTGTCGTTCGCGGGTCGCCTTAAAACATTTCAAGGCCCGTCCAGCCAATTATAGAAAAACTAAAAACGGAGCACGCCCGCAAATTGAAAGAGAAGCTCGGCTTATATCTCCTCGCATGTAAATAGCGTCAAGTACTCAAATTTTTTTTCTATCACTTTGTTATCGGCTTGATCTCGACGGGCTATAAATGTGTCATCATTCTATATAGAAGTTCATCGATATCCGATATCTAATCGGTACAGTTTTATAAAACATCGATACGTTTTCGTTAATAAATCGATAACTTTTCGAAAACTAATTGATAAAGTATCGATAACACGCGATGACAAATTGGTAGCACAGCGTTAATATAGTGTTAACTTTTCGATAAATAATCGATAGTTTTGGAAAAAAATCAGATAAACTTTTGATAATAAATCGTTAAACTTAACGATAACATGCCGACAACAAATAAGCAACACGCTGATAATAAATCTATAACGTCTTGATATCATATCAATAACTTTGCTATAAACAAATCGGTAACTTTTCGAGCAAATCGATAACTTTTCGATAGTAAATCTATAACATTTTTGATAACATATCCATAATTTTACTATAAATAATTGACTACTTTTTGATAAAAAATCGATAAACTTTCGATAACAAACCGATAACTCGTCTGATAAAAAGATAACTTTCGGTAGCGAGCACACTTCGAAAGCAAATCGATAACCCGTCTATGTATAGTCGTCAAAAGCCCATACACAGACGATAAGGAATTTATAACACGTCACTCTCCCATCCCTAACAAACCGATAACTCATCCTTAACAAAGCGTCAACCACTCTTTTATCAAAGCATTTGTCTTTTTCTCAAATTCATTTGACCATTTCTCAAATGCAGTTGGAAAAGGTGTAGGTCAATAATATTCCGAGTTATAGCGATTTGTTACAACTGTACTTGTAGGAAATGGAGGGACGCTCACTTTTTAAACGTTTATATAGTCGGCAAAAAATCTTCACAATTGAGGGGAACATAAAGCTGTTCGTCCTTGCGCTTAGAATATAACAAAATCCTTCCCTACATCGAATATATCATTGCAGTTGACGTTCCCTAGGGCAAGACGAGCCCCTGGGCCACTCCGTATAAAAGCTGCATGATTCATGATCTCCCTGCGCTTCTTTATATGAGGCTGTGATCTTTTGGATAGATCTTTTTAGACGATAGAAGTAACGTGGGCATTGGCCACAACTCTAAGTCAGTCAGCACGTCTGTTTATGAAAGGTTTTCGTTACAGCTTTTGAGACGATATAACCTTGGCCGTACTCATTTGCGAATAAAGTTCAATATAAAGAGCTGCAATATATGTTTAAAACAACTTTTTAAAAGGCTTTCCTGCTATATGGAGTATTGATGTTCAGAACAATCCTTTACTGAAAGCTGTAAAAAATTTGTCTTACACGAATTTTTTACTCCCTTCACGTTTGTTGCCCACTTGCAAATATACACTCTATAGTTTTAGGGGAGTCTAACGAATATGAGCAGAGCTCTTCAAGATAAGAATCCAATTTTTTTACTCCGCCTGTCGTGAAGATGATTTTAGTCACCTCTTTACGACGGCTCTCTTACCGCAGGTGCTACCTCAGTTTGGATGTCTTCGAATTTTCGATTTTTCTAAAGTTTTCGAAATTTCATCACTTCTTTTTTGGCGCTTTGTAGAGTTTTTCAATTTTCCTCTGGCCTTGATATGCTAACACTTGCACACTCTTGAAAGGGAAGCCCTAAAATTCACCCCATCGCCTGAGATGATGTTGTGGACAAAACAGTTTAATTCTTTGTATAATTCGTCATGGGAAATAGACATGATGTACTGCATAGGGCACGTCAGGTGAGATGGATAACGTCAAAAGCATACGGTAGCTACAGATAACAAACATCAGCCCATCCCAAACAAAAACGCTCTTGGGAAAACGGTACAACCAAATGCCGAAATTACCAAATGTCTCATGAACAATTGTATATTATACAAACTGTAATTAAACGCTATGCGGGTACAAGTGGGCCATCACTACCCCCACTATACAAATACACATCAACTTAATATAATGAACGATTCACATTGTTTTCTTTGTCAATTTATAACATTAAAATTTTACAAATTCTAGTCGAAATGTCAAATAGACAAGCTTTGCGACAAGAAATAGCCGCACAAGCAGTTGGTGTGTGATGTCGGCACATCGCTACTTACCCTGTGACTATGCATACCTGTCTGTCTGTATAACTCTTCCAGTGCATTCTTTGTCAAGCCACACGTGTCTGTCATGCGTTGCGCCAGCAGCAATCAAGATAGGCCTGCAGAAATTTCACTTTCATGTCAGTTGACAACGACAACAACAAATGTGCAAAATATATAAGTTATTTGTGTTTGGCCAAATGAAAGGTAAGAGTTGGGCACATAAATAATTGTATGTACTTACTTGTATACATACACTCAGAGAAAAACGCCGTTCTAAAAACCAGCACCACCGGACTCAATTCACACTTTTCATGTTCTTACTTTTTTGTTCTTGAAAAACGAACGACCTGTTCTTAAAACAACAACCCAGGGTTGGGTTTTTCGATACAATTGTACTTTTTTGATACAATTTCACTCAAGAAAGTACTGAAGTACTACGCTGCCATTTTTGGTACAATTTTGCCTACAAGTAATATTCTAATTTAAGTAATGTATTTTGACGCTATGGCAACCGTCTTTGGAACAAACGACAACATTCCTTTCATCTGTGTACTTGCACTAGTAGTTCGATTAGCACTGTCTTTATCACATACGATTTTTCAAGCAATAATTAAGTTTGAAATAATATGTACCTACATACATATGTATGAAACCCACCTGTTTTCACTGAAATCAAAAAGAATATTTCTATTTCTAAAATACATGTAAACAAAAATCATATGGATAATGATAATATATATTGCGGCGCTGAAGTAGATCTATTCATTTGTAAAAATTTATTGGAAAAACAAGATATTCAAAATTTTAAACTAAACGTCAAACTAATTTACATAGAGTTTTGTAAAAACCTACAGACGAAAATTGACTTTGTTAATGAAATTTTGAATTGGGTCACAAAGCTTGCTCCTGAAACTGTTTTATCAGGAGAAGTAACTAGCATTGTTCCACTGGTTGCTAAATTATTTCCTACATGTGAAATTGATAAAATCGAGGAAATAAATTCGGAATATCGAGCCCTGTCAAAACACGAAGAATTGCGTGCTCTTAAAAATCATTTCATTTCTGAGTTTTGGGCAAAGGTGCGATTATTGAAAATGAACTGAACGAGCCGTTTTTTGCAAATATATACAGAATTACACAGGGGGTTTTATCAATTTCACATTCTTCAGCGAATGTTTAAAGAATATTTCCGATACAGAATATAATTAAAACCAGGTGTAGAAATCGTTTACTTGTTGAATGAGTTTCTTCTTTGATAAAACAAAGGATTTTATTAAGACCAGAGGGCAATGTTGTTATAATATTCAAATTGATAAGGGAGTTAGTTGTGAACAAAGTTTAATCGTTGACGAGGATGAAAAGTTTTTTGATTAACAAACATACATACATATATGCAAATATTTAAAATATACCTATGTAATAATAGTATGTTTTATGTATGAGAAAAGAATATTTATGTTTTTCAAAAACTCTTATTGAACTAAAAAAAATGTTTCCTTCTAAATAAAAAAAAATTAATTTCAAATTAATACATACATTAACCGTCCTGTTCATAGATGGGCACCCGGGTACCTTTTGCATATTCAAAAACCATTTTTACATAATCTACAAATAGAAACGAGTCAACATTTTGTGGCATCCTATAGGAATAAGTTGTCTACAAAAAGGAGAGACAATTTTTTCAAATTTACTTTCATAAAGATGGTTTTTTAATAAATTAGTTTTTTATTACTAAAATTAGTTTTTTATTACTAAAATTAGTTTTTTTATTACTAGTTGTCATGGCTGGGATACCCAGGTACCACTAGTAGTTCTCACGTATGAACTGCCTTGTGGTACCCGTGTACCCAGCCATGCGAACTAAGAAGAAAAATTATTCATGAACAGGACGGTCAAGCACGTATTTTTGTTTTGGTACTAAAAGTAAAAAAAAGTGAATAAGTAATAGTGCAATATATGTAAATCCATACGCAAAAAATTCAGTACAATTTTGAACGAAAAAAGTACGATTTTGAGTGGATTTAGTACAATTCATGAAATGTCATTTTCCAACCCTGCAACAACCTTGTTCTTGAACTGACACCATTTTCTTGAAAAGAGAAGGGTTGGTCTTAAAATATGAACAAATGTTCTATTAATGAGAACGATGTTCTTAAATTAAGCCCAAGAAAAAAGAAACGGTACAATTCGTGCGCACTACAATGTTAAATACAACATTTGCCACAAGCCACCAACCATTAGTAGTGGTCCAGCGGCTATGATGTTGCGATTGCGATTGTGTGGCGCGAGTTCGAACACCGTCAAACTCTGAAGTTTTTAAAACGATTTTTTATGTTATATTTTTTTAACTCATATTTTCGTTCAGTTACATTCACATTTGCACGGGTAATTCTCAAACTTGTTATGAAATGTTTTAAGTATATATTCAGATTACACCAACTAAAAGAGTAATTTCTCAATAAGAAAAAGCCATGAGAAATGCATATTGTACGTTTTTTTAATTTTGGACTTTAATGATATTTGTTTTGTTATTAATTTTTATTAATGACAAAAAATTATTATTAATAAAAAAAATAAATAATTGGGTACTAATTGTAAAAATTTCACCCCCCTCGCCACCTCAAAAATAAAGCACAAACTGTTCTTGAATTGAGACCGAAAAATGTTAAATCAAACACAAATCATTCTCAAAGCGTGAGAACGAAAGATCTTAAATCAAGCCCAAGTAGTGCTTGAAATGAGCACAGAAGGTTCACACATCAATACCAAACTGGTCATAAAATACAAACGGTGTGCTTGGAAAAAGCGTTGTTAAGCAAGCCCATCGGTCACGAGTTACGAAGAAACGTACTTACAGACTTTTGTCAACGAATGTTCTTAATTTTGAACTTGTTTCGTTCGTTTAGAACGATTTTTCTCTGAGTGTATGTACATATGAACGTCAGTTATGTCGTCTGTGTATAAATGCTTTTGCTCATGCAAAATGCAAATGCAGACATATGTTTGTTTGTACATACATAGTGGAAGTTGTGTAAAGGTGATTTTGTTCGACTGCTCCTCCCGGTGGTTTGGACACCGCAATATAAACACGCGTTTTTATATCCCTTAGCGCATACAACTTATTTAATATTCATTAACACTTTAACAATAAACGTGTACGAGACCAAAAAACAAAAAAATAAACGATATTAATGGCATTTTTTTATGTAGATATGTGAGCTTTTTGTAGGTAAAATCGCTTTAGTTGTTTATAAATGCAATTCCATTAATGTTTCCATTATTTATTTATAAGTCACGAAATGAGCCAAAAAAATTTATTAGATTTTGCAAAAAAAATGAGAATATGGAATTTGTTTTATGAAGCTATGCTAGCAAATGTGGGACTGCCTGAAAAGCATTAGCCTGCGTAAAATTAGATCTAGACTGTTCCCAACTACCTGCTGCTTCAATGTTTATACATACATTCGTACAGAACATAATTTTCAACATGGACAGTCCCAACTCCATGTTGAGCAGCAGAATAATTACTGCGCAATGGAGCTTATGCGAGGCCAAAAATCTATAATCAAGGAACACCGCAGGGTGGGGTATTATCACCAATTCTATTACACAATGCTTGCTCGATTATAGAGGACCAGTCAAAACTCACGGCGTATGCAGATGATGTTCATCATCCTCAGCGGTAGACGCCTATCAATAATCAGTCTCTGATGGATCAGACGATTCGGAATGTACACGCATGGGCGTGGGCATATGGAGTTAAGTTAACCGCCAACACGGAAAAACCAATCGAGTATTGTATAATTTAATCGGGGACTGCCCCGTATGCTTTTTTTTAAATGTATAAAAACATTTGAAGCAATTTTTTAATTTTATAATTATTACTAATTTGGGATAAATTTAAACAAACGTGACATCAGGACGGACAGGCGACAGCTGTTCCGATTATACCTGGTAAATCTCTTCAAAGCCTTTTCTCCCCGGGGGTGGGAGTCGAACTCCCAATCGAGTATTATTTACTAAAAAAACATTTAGGTGCCTAATTGAACCAAATTTAAGCTCAGTTGCACTATATGCAGGAAATTGGATGTTAGGATGCACCTTGGGCATATGGCGCAATTTCCCTCATTGGGTCTTATACGGTAGTTGTGAAGTAAAACTCTTTCTACCATAGTTTGGTAGACAGCTGCAAAAAAGGACGTTTGAGGGGTGCGCTGATTATAAATGATTAGCATAACGGGAGCCCGGAAAACTACCAGCAATATGCATGCCATTCCGCAAATTTCACCAGCAGACCTAATGGCCAAAAATATAACATTAGCAACTGCAACAAGGCTTAAGACCTCAAGCAGCTTGAGTGCAGGCCGTATGGTCATAGCAGTATAGCGCCTTTAAACACAGGGCGAAAGGCATACATGTTCCCGTGCCTGTCCTTTGAAGGACATCTTGGGGCCTCACTTAAGATGTATGGTTCGCGCAAGGGTTCAAACATGGCAGAATATACTAAACATGGTATATTATCGATGATTCCAAATTAATGAAAGGGTCAGCTCGCTGTTTACTGCTTCGATCTGAAATACTGGAAATAAGTAGCTCCTACAGAACGTAATATCAAGGAGGGAGCTTCCTTAAGCTGCAGTCACGTCAATACTTCATCAAAAAGTGTTCTGGAATGTAAGAAGCATTGGAAAGACATCGTTCAGATCAAATCACACATCTATATGGGTCGCAAAGAGACAGCAGGTAATGAAAAGGCCAATACGTTGCAAGGAAGGGTGAAACACGCGATGAATCGACGGCATACGTCTCGAGAGAAATCAAAAGGGAGCGGGAGTTGCATATGATCCATAAGCAAGAAAGACGTGTGCAGAAGCTCGGGCTGGCAACATTTCTAAGATCATGTGCGAGTCCTACAACGTTATACTCACAAAGTTGCTCATACCTCAAAAAAGAGAAGATTTAGTGCTAACGTTGCCACATACTTACTTTAGGACTTAAGTTAGAACTCGTCAGTAACAGCTGATGTAGGATTGCGAACTGCAGAAAGAAACGACTGCGCACGTTCTGTGTTCGCGTTCTGTGCTAGTGAGTTCAAGGCTCCGGCTACTAAGGGCGGCAGAGTTGCGAGATCTCGAGGAAGCAACTAAGCTTGTTACCAGAAAACTTCTAGTATTCGCCAAGAGGACGGAGTTATTCTTTAGCATAAATTCTGGTACCATATTTGGGGTTTTCCCGTTTGGTCGTCAAACAAATTCTAGTAACACAATGGACACAGTCAGTCTACGTGAGGTCTTTATTGACAGGTCAGTTCAACCTAACGTAGATACTTCAGTCGGGTCTTTTCAATTTTCAATGTGAGCTTTTGGTGGAACAAAAAACACCTTAACATTACCTTTATTTGCTATCTGCAGCACCAGCGCTGATGAAAAACTGGTAAAACTCCGACAGAAAACCGGTACTCTTTGATAAACTTGTCGGTAGATTTTCGATAACACGCTAATAACAAAGCGACAACTTTTCGATAACAGATCGGCATTTCTTTGATACCTTCTGGATAACTTCTCAATAAATAAAGAATTTTTTTATAATAAATCGATAACTTGCCGATAGCAAATCAATAACTTTTCGAAAAAATCGATAACATCTTAATAACATATGCCACTGCCCTAGTAGGAGTGACCAATTAGCATCAGTTGGTTTCCTTTGACCCCAGCTGGTTCGGGGGCTTAGAATATACATACCCGCGTAGGTATGCCTGCCGCAAGAGGCGACTAAAATACCAAAATGATTCAAGGGGTTGCCAACGCAATATATAGCTTCTCCATTCCAATTCTCAACCTCACTTACCCGTGGCGAATCCTGTTTCATTAACAGCCGAGGCTATGGCTACCCTGAACTCCTGATAGATCTAGGGGGTGCGAAGGCGGGATGGCCCAGAAGGTTTCAAGTGGTCATACCAAATCTTTCCCGAGATGGTCGGGCTAGTACCTTTGTGGTGCTTGTTACCGGTACGTACCGGATCTGCATCGGCCAAAGGACCATCAACATCGATAACACTCCCCACGGCCTTCGGGGAGTGTCCTTATCGCTACAACAACAACAACAGTTCGTTTCTTTCCCTCCTAGGATATAAGCTCAATGAGCACTCGCTGCTAATGCCTTTGGCGCTACTTTAAAATATTTTGAGTTAAATAGGGGAAACATGAAAGCTCCCGGAGTCGCCAGTGTGCATCACTGCTATAAAGCACATGTGACGCCAACAAAAAAAACTTTAAAATTATTACAAGCGCGCTTAAAATGTATTCAAACATCATATTGACAGCTGCTGCGACTCACATGCATTCCCGCCAAACTCCAACGCATCCAATCGACCAAGTCCACCCAGAACAACTTCATTTGTTAAAGCGCGCTGCTGCATCCATCTGACTCGTGACAACTTTTTGATTTGTACACGTAATCACTGCACAAAATAACACTGGACTATAGAGAAATGAGCTTTTTGGTGAGTACACACAGCTAGGGAGAGTCAGTCAGTTTTGGCAGACAGACATTGAATGTTTGTTTATTTAGCAGGACATGACCCAAACTACTTAATTTTCAGATATCGAGGAATACTTGTATGGGTATAAAATAGAATATTTGTATAAGCAGTTGTGCGCTGGAGTACATGAATGTGTAGGTCCATGGAGAATTGGTTAGACACACATTGGCCTTGCTTTGACATCAATAGAGATTTATTTTTTTTTAATTTCGTGCAATGAAAGTTTAATTGCAATTTGATTACAGATATTTTGATTTGCGTATGGGTGATAAATTTAGCACATCATTTTTGGATGACTTGTTTTGGCTATACGGAGTTTGATATATGTAATTATTTGAACTTTTAGTTATAGAAGTTGAAGCTCCTATTGCTCTGCCAGGTTATTTAGGGTCACCGCATATTATCTGGTGGCTCTACATTGCTGTGGTTAGGCGAAGTCCTTGTATTTACGGGCATTGGTCATGGTGGACGAGCTTAGATACTAATCAAACCTACGGTATTCCGGAAGGTGCAAAGAAGTTCTCTGTCTACGTGGGGAGTGCTCTGTGATGCCACCACCCCTAGTGCTGTCAATGCAACCTGACTGTATTTTTCGATATGACACTACGAGTTGTTAATCCCGTATATGCGAGTTATTGCGTTGAAGGAGCGTCGGGCGAGAGTCGACAGGCTGGACAGATATATAATGACGGCCTCGCAAACTGGATATAGAGTGGCAGCAGGCTCTTCTGCACCTCAACTAGGTTGCGCAATCTATCCTTATAGTCTACTCAATTATTGAAGGGCCCTTTCAGGCGGGTGGCTGCTATAACTGAGGCCATTGATCAACCTGAGAAATATATTCACGAACAAAATCAAATTGTATTTAGCTCGTGACTAGCCAGGCTGCATAAGAGCGCATGTAAGTCCAGGACAGCGCCGCAAACCTATTAACGATATCGCTGAGGCAAACTTCCCTCAGGCTGGTATGGTGACTGGACACTCGCGATATACCAGGCAATGAGGTGGCTACACGAAATTGGCAAGAGCGGGCACATCCGTTCCGCTTTCTTCGTCCGGAAGGATTGAGCATGCCGCTACGCTGACCATACAAGCTCACTTTGAAGGGATTTTCCTTAGGGAACGTGTGTGAAATGAGAAATCCGCGATCTGCTACCACACTAAGCTCGTGTGGCTTCTGGAAGGGATGCGAGACGCACAAGAAGTCTCGTCTTCGTGGAAAGACAACCTCTTAATGGATGGACTTATAACCGCGGCCACATAGGGCAATCGGAAGCATGCACAACGGCTGGGTGCTCTCCTTTACTGATTTACTGGTCAGGAGCTGCAAAGACGGAGAGGAGATAGACAATCAAGCATTTTTGGTGCGATTTTGCCGCGGTCTTGGCGCCAAGAGAAAGTAAACTCTCTGGATCTCCCTTCTTTGACGACCTTTGTGACCTAGCTAAGTTGGAACCATAAGAAATTTACCTGACATTGTGCTGATCGACCTGTTAGTTGAGTAGGGAGAGATGAACGTGTATTAGAAAATTACATATGGGATGCCCGATTTTGGATGATGAGTTGGGGATAGCACATAGAAAATATACTATACCGTGAGAAATCGCCTGCATGCAGCTCAAGTTGCCGGTACGACTGCTCAATACAGCAGATTCCACCCGCATCCCATATGCAGTCGGTTCTATGTACGGCGGAGCGCTCAGATATTTTTGCCGACGCAAAGGCTGTCAGTCAGTGACTGATCCCCATTTATTTTGTGGCTCCCTCGCCACAAATTGTCATACCTGCATTGAGATTGACTCCTTAGCTCTCTCTGCTCATGGAAGATTTTGAACTCCAACCAGCTGTCTAGCACGTTGGTTTTGCTGAGCGTGTCCGGAAACGAATTTGTTTACGATGGTAATACTCATATCAGTATGTCACATTGTTTCATCGAATGAGGAGTCTGGGCTAGACTGTTAGCACACACAAACATACGACAAGCAAACATCCACCACCTAACTTATACTGAGATTAGATGGAAACGTCAAATATTTTAAATTACTGACCACATAGGCCGCTTCGGCTATTCGAATTTTGAAAAAGTTTCAGTAACGCTCATCCTTACCAGTAATCACCGTCTTATTCCCATTCTCAGTGCTTATATTTGATAGCAATATTTAGTCGCAACTTCTCTACTAGCAAGTTTTGGAGGTAAAAAATACCACTATCCTTATTCAAACTGGTTTCGTTTATTAGGTAGTAACATAGCCACCACGAAGAGAATGTTGAAGTTTCTTAACCATTGTCTATAAAAACAACATATCGAGTGATCCGGTATCAGTGAAAATCCTATATTGTGTAAAATGGGTCTTTGGTATCCAACCAAATAAATCTTCAGATTCCCAGTTCTAGGGCCAACATAAGATAAACTAATTATGTCCCAGATATGAAAGCGATACGTTCCAGCACAGCCATATTCTGGTACTAGCTCGACTTCATCGCAAACCGTTTTTTGACCCATCAATCCGCGGCTCTATAGATTTTCGCCTCATACGACAGGCATGCCTACGGAAATATACTAAGCCACTCAATTCAGAGATTGCTTAGCGGCCTCGTAATCTACATGTCCAAAAAAACACGCTAAAAACTGTCAATGGAACTCCTAGATGACCACAACTAATCAAGTTGGATTTGCAATATTTGCATGGCAGTTGCCCGATATTGTATTAAGTTCGAAGTCAATGATGATTTTTAACCAGAAACTGTTGGAGGCAATTGATAACGAAGTCACACATTCGTAGACTTATTACATATTCGGATTGTTAATTGCCGTTTGACTTATGTTGTAGATATTAAACTCCCTGAGTGTTAGGGTAGTATAAGCTATTCCGTCCAATTCTTAACGAAGTCCACCCCCGTTATCACCGAGTCACCTCCCGTTGATACATGGACCGTTGGCCGCCCGCTATTAAATCGCGCTACTGTGAAAGGTGGGAGGCCAGCTATCCTGCCCTTACCGCCCTATGACCACTGACGACCGGCTATCATACCGCTCCTCATTTGTTCAGCCGATGTAGAGATATTTTACCCAACTATTGACGACTGCGGATCATTTTACCGTAGGAGTAATCCTACGATGGGGGAGTCTTTGCCTATGCCTTGTGATGCAATCGCAGAGAGTGCAAACTAGTATTTCATTCTCTAGCTCACAAAATCGACAGACTTGTGTATCCGAGACATTTAACTTACTTAGGTGATATCATAGACTTCAGCGTACTATATAGTACCCAGTGAAAGTTCGTAAGTCGTATCTGCTTAAGTAATGAGTTTGCCTGATACTCTCGTTTGCTGATTGTATAAACAATTTGGCCTGTCATTGCCCTGGGCATTCAATCCAGTATTGTCTGGGCTGCTTTATTTCCAAGTTACTTTTGTGAGTCCACAGAAGAGCTCTTGACCAAAGAATGCTGGTTTGCACCCTGCTTGCCTACGCAGTCTGCCTGTTACCTTCATGTCACTGATGCCCGAGAACACAGCCGTACGAAATCTTATATTTGCTCCCAACTCATTTAAGACTATTATCCATTAAATCACTAGCTTAAGTAGGTATTAAACCCCCTGATCGAAACTGCACTGAACAGCATGTTACCATCCCATCCACCTCATAGTTCATGGCGTACACCTCCATTTGGCAGACGGTGGAGTAATCGGACAAATCGAGCTTCAAAACAACCTCAAGTTATTGAGTGAATACGAGCGCCACTCACAACCCCGAAATCTTCTGCACTAGATGAGTTTCCAAAATTTTAACCAACTCAGGACATCAACCTTGGGTTGGCAGACGGGGGAATAGTTGAACAAAGCGAGTTTAAGCACAAGCCCAAGCTATTGACCGATGCGCCCTCTAGTCTTAAATCTCTACTACCTGAGCTAGAAGAGTTTCCTCTCGGAGATATATAGCCAACTTTGCACCACAGGCGTGTCGAAGCTTAATGAAATCGCAGATCGGCCCTTAGCAAGCACTTTACATGATTTCGGCATAGCTGGCATTCCACTAGACCAATACCAAATAAGCCTACAGCATAATGGCCTTATTTCACTCTTTTCCGTTTGAATATTCTTTGCGTGAAAATAGCTTCGAGTATTGAGGCTTTAAAAAGTTGAACATATTTTAATTGAATTATCAGGAGTTTTCCCTAGCACAGAGCACCTTCCACCGTCTCCAAGCTGACGACCATTTAAGTGCGTCACCACTGAAAAGCAAAATAAATGTGACATCTCAGTAACACCGGAAGCCAAACCCGGATGCTGGCTTCTGCGAAACGTAATTTTTGTGGTTGGGAGAGGCTCCAAGTTATTTGACATACACAAAACACACATTTATGAACATGGCTGTTAAGGTGAAACCAAAGCCGCTAACGCCTTTCGTCATCATTATCATTTACTTACATTAGGAATTACGAATCAAACAAAAAACGAATATTAAAAGAGACGGAAATGGGAGTATAGTAAAGACGAGAACGCTGGAATGCATTTATAGAAAGGCGAAAAGGAGAGGCTCATAGACGAAGCATTTAGGTTTTAGTATGTATGTCACGTGTCGCACAAATTTATATGTATTTGTATGCATGTGTGTTCCTTAAAAGCACACATCCGTGACTGTGTTTTACTTTTGGGGCACGGCGACACGCATGTGACGTTGACGTTGGTGAGCTGTCAAAATTGTAATTAATCATGGCGTCAAATGAGTTGTGCGCTGATGCGGCCAAACTTGTGGCTAGTCAGACAACGTAAATGTAGAAGGTGAATGTGTTTGAAGGAATGAGAAGTAGGCGGAAGTAGAAGTCCTCAGGCTGCTTAAATGACTTAAGACTGACACAGTCAACACAGTTGAATGGTTGTTGTTACTGTGACGCATTCATTTATAACGACGCGTACTTCATGCATCAATTTCTGACTTTTCCGCAACGTCAGTCACAGTGACAGCAAATGTTGTTCAACATCAAAAAAAACAAGCTCGTATTACAACAAGCAAACATAACTTTAAGCATAAGTATATTAAATAATAGTTATTTTTGTTTTTGTCTTTTTCTTATTAACTGAACTAGTGCTCTTAGAGTTTGTTTGTTGAAGTACTGCGAATGAGTGATGGTTGTTAGAAATGTTATTATATATAAAATGAAGCAATTGAATTTCGACGGAAGTGCTGTTAAAATCAATTCAATATTCTGACAAGTCAAGCATATCAACTGTCACTGAGAAGCAGTGTCAATGAAAGGGTTTTGTTGGACAAATTTTGGGAGCGTTTTTAGAAATAAGAAGGAAACGAATTATAAGACACATTTTGTCCCTTTTTCAGTTGTCATTGACAGAAAATTTGTCACATTTCTTTGTGAAAAGAGTAGTTGAGCTTTGTTATATGGACAATGTTAGGCTACGCTGGTTATGCTGGAAAGCACAGGGTGCATTCAATTTAGAGAATCGAAGCTAGCTATGAGTGGAGCTTCGACAATCCTAAAAGAAAAGTTTATGTTGAAGCTCAGTTGTTAGCCTCGAGAGTCCTGAAAAGTGCCGTAGCTTCAGTATGTAAACTATGCATCACTCCTTGCTTGAGTTGTAGCTTGACTCACTGCTCTACTGAGTACCTATGCCAATAAAGAAGCTGAAATATAACGGCACCCTAGGGCGGCAACCTTGTGGAATCACTGCTATTTTAAGAGACACAACCTTCCAAATATTTAGTAAAACGATGCGTAGTAACAGAAATCTTTGTACAGAAATTATCGACCAAAGATAATACCTTTCGAAGATTCTAGAATACTCAAACCGGTTTCTTCAAAATCACTTTGTCATCTTTCATATTCGCACCTCATAGACTCGCATCGAACAGTCTCGAATCATGCTTGTATATCGCCCTCATTTCTCCATCTTTCCAATCTCTTTTAATTCAGCCTTTTTTCAGCTAACCACTTCTGTGTTGCAGGTGCACTCTTGCCGAAACGCAATTTCTGAGAAGCTGTACAAAAAATTAAAACGCTATGAGCCACATTTCTAAGAGCCGCAACCATTGATCGTAGCCACATTTGTGTGCCCTAGAGACATTTTTATATAGTATGTGAATTTCCGAAAGTGGCCGTTTGGAAAAGGAAATCAGCAGCAAAAGGTGATAGTATAGGAGGGACTATGAAAATGTCACTATGTATGATGAAATAGAGTTTTTGACAAGACGATTAATATTGCGGCATATACATTAGAACACCTACCGAATGTATGGGATTTGCAAAAGTATCAAATTATTTCACTCCCCACGTGGCGTAAAACTAAATAAAAACGGTTTTTAAATTTTCTAAAAATACACAGAATGAGATAATTCAGGGGCAAAGTTCTAATCCTCTTCACTCCACATAAAAGACAAAATCTGTAAAAAAATCTTTAGTGAAAATGTGCCATGCGCTTTTGACCTAAAGGCTAAAAATGCACTAAAAATTATACTTATTAAAAGTCCTTGAAAGGACACTCGCAGGTACAACATTTATATGGGCAATTTACTATTGACTCCAATCTAAATAAAAGTCCTTATGTCCTTAGTTCTCCTAAAATGATATATACAATTTTTTAGTGCATTTTTAGCCTTTACGTCAAATTTCCATGGAATCTTTTGACTACAGGTCGCCAGATTTTTTTACAGATCTTATTTTTTATCTCCATTCTTTCAGAAAATAGTAATTTAATTGTGAAGTACTACTACCATAGTAGTATTGAAAATAAAGAACATTTTGGTTTATTGAGAATTTGGGTTATTTATTCGAAACTTCAGCAATTCAAACGATAACAACGGTGCAGAATAGTCCAGAATTTCCGAAAACTCAACACAATATCGTAGCACGTTACAAATAATGGTTTTGTTTATAAAGAGGAATTTATTTTTGATATACAATTCTACAATTGAAGCGGTAGTATATACGCCACAAGCTCTTAAATCAAGAATATATAAAAAAATGTGTGGGTCACCATTTGGAACGACTCCAAACAGCGTTAAAAAGTATGGAAACTTCGACCGTCCAGATTTTCGCTTTCGTCTTGAAATTTACGGTCACCACAGGAAAGTACTTTAAGTATGCCAAACATAAACTGTGTTTTTTACATGTATATACATAAGCACTTAAACTTTATATGGTCTGCTTATTGCATAACTTTATCTACACTTATAAAATGTTTGCGTAAAAAATTAGTACTAAAAAGTGTGGGTGTCCACTATTCTCTGTTTTCAATTTTGGTATGTTCCAAAAGTTGCACTTTTTCTCCATATAATAATACTATGTGTAATTGTCGATGAGCGTTTTTGTTTAGACGCAAATGTATATACATGTAAAGAAACCATCCAAATACTTCAAGCACTTCTGCTGAATATCCTTCTCCTATGCGTCTACCACTCCCTCTCACTTTCCTACTTTCCACATATTATTCTTCCTCTCGCTATACCTCTTAATCTCTTTCACCCTCAACCTGCCCAAATGACTCAATGTCTACCTCTCCAAAAAAGAAATAGTAATTGTGTGAACTTACTTAAACTTACACCAAAAAAGCTATTTCAGACGTTACAAGAAATATGTAGTTCTAGAAAGTCCTACTTAATAAATAGCTGTCCAATTCGTATTAATGTCAATCACCTGCTTGACGAGTGAAAACTTCGTTACCAAACAGAGTTTCGGGGTAGCTTTTCGCGACGCAACCAAATAAAATAACCGCAATAACAAAACAGTCAACAAACAACAATGGAAATAACAAGCAAACGGAATGAGAAGTCTCTGAAGACAATAATAATTATTTGTGTTAAAAGAAGTAGTCCCAAGAAAATGTGACAATGCGAAAGTAGACAGTTAACAGCTGAGCACCAAAAAATATGCTACAAACAAAGATGTACACGACTTTATAACATCTAATGCAAAAAGATACAAAACAAAGGTTTCGAAACATTTGAGTTTGTGGGAGTGGTAGGTAAGCTGTCAAAACGCAAGAAACTAATTAGAATTATAATAGAAATGCGGAAGCAAAAACAAGCAAATAACGCTCAGTGAGAACGATACAAAATAATATAAATAAAGACATGTACAACTTGGCTAGAAAGTAACTTGTTTTTTGGCTACAGACTGGAACTTACGTTCTAAGGCGGAGAGTAAATGAGGAATAAATGATATTTTCAAGCATTGGCCGTGAAACTGGATTGTTTCAAGGCGCATCAGCATAACTTTCAACAATACAATTTCACTTTTGTGTTTTTAGTTTGACAGCGCTGAGCGCAACATTGTGGTGGCGCAATGTCACCAATTATGACACTAAAATTTGACATTTCCAACATGTTTGCTGAAAGACACTTAGTAAATGCACTTTGTAAATATAGAGCTTGAGGACTGGAATTACTTGTAGATTGTTCATAAAATTGTACGGGATGTAGGAGGAAATGATTGGGCAAGGCTTAGACTCCAGCTATTAATAGTTACGCAGCAATTAGATCTAGAATCAGCATGTACTATAGGTCCTAGAAAGCTTATAGTTTTTGCCAAGAGGAAGAAGCTATTTTATAACATAATGTGGCGAATATAAGCAATTTCGTTGCGCCACTATGCCGCTAGTAATAAATGCAACATCAAGGTAGGCAAATGAAATATAAAACAGCCACACATACGTATACACAGCAAAAACGAGCGCATATCACTCAGCCATATACACGCATATACATGCGAAATGCAGGAGTATGAGAGGAGCAAATAAGTAACTAATCTGCAAGGCTTCTTGCGAGAAATATGCAAATGCGACAACTGAGTGTATGAAAGCAGCGCAAGCTAAGGAATAGTAAATCCAATGCGCGGACTTTTAAAAAGAGAATGTTGGTAGACGAAAAATTAAAATAGTGGATAGCAGTTGGTAGATTTTTTTTCCAAGAAAGCAATAGCTCCAATTTATATTTGTACAAAACAATTCATAATTTATTGTAAAACAAAGAAAGCACATTTCACGGAAATTACACTTAAAAAAAAACATGTAAACAAAACAGAAAAATACATGTAAATTTATATATACATAGCTTATGCCTATATGATACTTGCTTCTCTCATGTATTTCGAGCTTGAAATACTGACAAAAATTTACGCCTAATTACCACAACAATTTTTCCAATGTACCAAAAATACTGCCATAAAATAACCAACTTCGGTATGTTATCGTTTACTTAAAATTTTTTTTTCGTTCAAAATAATTTCGTTCAAAAAAACTGATGAAAATAGTGCAGGAACATATTTGCGTGCTCATTTACTACATTTATTTTATAAACAAATTTATTTCTTGTGTGAATTTGTGCACAAATGTTTCAAAATTGGTTAGTTTGGTTAGTGTCACCTCTTAATGTTATTTGGGTGTGCTCGGCAGTTAAATACGGTTACCTAATGATCGCAGTATTTGGTTTCAATGCGAATATATTGAAATGTTGGTAGATTTTTTGGCTTTGGTGGTAGAAGTGGTAGAAAATTAACACGGGTCAAAAAGTTGGTAAATCTACCAATAAAGTGGTAAAGTCCGTGCACTGAGTAAATCAGTTTGATTTTAACTCGCTATAAAACAGTGGTCGACAAAAACTAAATTACAAATGTATTAGTGAGAGCGAGAGCACGATCATCCCAGCAGGAAATAAAAGTAAAAACTGCAACATACAGCTGGTGAATTTATTAAAAACAGTTACGTCAAACATTTTGGAAAACTTGATTTTTGATTTAGAAATAGTTTGAAACATTTCTAATTCCCTGTGCTCATCAAGTTGTACTCAATTCGATATTTTTACATGCAAATGCACATGAAACTTGGGTTTTCAAAGCGGCTTAACACGGAAAAAACAGGCACCTTAACCAAACAAGTATACAATGTTTAAAAATATGAGGCTGTTTAAAAAAGAAAAACATAAAGTTACATTCAGACAGATTTTTTGACTATTTCGCTAAGTTACTTTAAACATTCTATAGTAATTTTTTACAAAGAAGAGGTTTAGCTTTCTCGATATTCATTTTGGCTCAGAAAAAGAGTAAGTGCATTAAGAAATTGCTACAAATTTTATTAAAATAATTAACAAAAAGTTTCACATTGATTTGAAACCTTAACATATTTGGAAGATTAGTTAATTATGGAGAGGCCATCTTACCAGTTGCATTTCCCATCATAATATTTCTCGCAGAGAATCTTAACATTTGTGCGACAGCCGTTCGGAGTGTTTATTCGTTGCTGTCCCGCCCAATGATGACATGATACGAAACATTCATTCTCTCTCAATTCGTTTCCAGGAATGGGTCTTAAAGTTCATTCAATTGTAAACATTAGTTCATTCGATTGTAAACAAACTTCATTCGTTTCCAAGAATGGGTCTTGAAGATCAGAGTTGCGTAAACCGCGCAAAAAAAAATCCAAGAAAATCGGTGCGTTTTCATTATTTTTCATTTTAGGTGTATTCAACTACATAAGCGGATCAAAAATTTGTAAAAAAGGTACAAGAAATAACAAAATTAAATGAGCTGTTATATTAACGCACGAAAAGAGATAAGTACATTTTATCTTAGCTATCAAAAAATTAAATTTCACGTGTTGTCATGGAAAAATTTTTAACGGGTAAAATAATCTTTTTTTTTGTATTTGTGATCCTGAAAAAATTCGAGTTTTTTGATATCCCATTTGACAATCTTGAGTAAGTTTTCGGTGAAAATCATAAATTAAACCTTTACCATGTAAAATACCCCAAAGTTATTCCGAAATGCTCAAATTTGATTTTGAGGATGATGGCATCTATGGTCAATGTTATAAAAAATGCACATTTTCACGCGCTCTCAGAGAGCGAGAAGTTTCATATCATGTCATCATTGGTCCCGCCAACGACTGAACGATGGAGAGTAAGAATATGTTTGAAACAAGCCTGGCTCAATTATGCTATGGCGCGCCGACCAATGCTATAAATGAAGTACGCGAATATATTAAAAGGTGAATATCTACTACCATAGTAGTGCTATTAATAAAGAGCATTTTATACTCATAAAATTTGCGTTTATTTATTCGACAGTTCAGTGATCCGAACGGTCATAGAAAGCGCAGAATTGTCGAGGATTTCTACAAATTCGTAACAACAGGTACTGAATTCTGTTAGGCTTTTCAGTTGGGTATTTGAACAATAATCTGCTAACACCACGAACGCATTCAGTCTATGTGAGGTGCTTACGTACCAGCCAGTTCAACCTAACCTAACCTAATAAATGCAATCGCTGTTTAAAACACTTATCAAAACCCACAAAAATAAAATTCTCAGTGCATACATAAAGATATTTAAAATGTGTGTGCTATTTATTTCACGACAGCTGTAATAGGTTAAGTCCTTTTATTTGTTCATATAATACGTTTGCGTGCAAGCGTGAATGACACCAAGCATTGCATTACGAATGCATTTCATAATACATAATTATAATGAAAACTACACGGAAAAGCACTTGAAAAGTAAGTAAGTAATAACTACGTATTGTGCACCACTTGTCACTCCCTCCTCATCCCACTTTCACGCCGCTTACGTTTGCGTGTTAATAAATCCGTATATTTCTCAGATTCATTTGTTGCAACAAAAATAATGTTGACCCGTATACGAATGTTATGGAAAATGCTATGCAGGAATGCGACATTTACGATAAGCGTCACCAAAATGTTGAATACTCATTGCTATGTCGACTCCTTTCTCTGCACCGCTCAATTCGTTGCAAAAATAAGTTTTACTAGTATGACAGCGAAATGGTTTAAAGAAAAATAAGTAAACAATTAGCTACATATAAATATTTAAACTATATTGCGTGCAACATGCTGCTCTGTTGGATAAGTGAATTACATGCGTTGTGCGGTGCAACATTGTGAGGCAACTCACTCACTTGCAATGCTCACTCATGCATATGTATGTGAATGCCTCAATGAAATTTCATTACCGTCACTCATACGCCGCCGCCTGAGTCCCTATACTTGATTACTAGCAAACCTTGCCTCCCTTGTCAGCGGGCTTAGTGTAATACAGAAATAATTTTAAAGTAATCAATATCCAATATTGCATTTCCCGTTCCGATTTCTCTGTGTCTGGATATTATTTTTCTCTTGTCCTGTACACAGTGCAGTATTAACACTTTTCGGAGTAACATCAAAATTAATTTTGGAGTCAACTCTGTTGCTCGTTGTATCGAGTATGCTAATATGTACATACATATGTCTGAATTTAGGTTGAATGCAAAGTTAATAAGGCTCTGCCAAATGATACCTCTGTAAGGATTGGGAATGTCTCCGAACCATTAGAAACCAAACGGGGCTTCAGATAATATAAAGGAATTAAAAAAAAGAGAGAAAATAATTGATAAAATTTACTAAAAATTTGCATTGCTAATTTCACGGACGCAACTGTATATATATTTTAACATACTTTTGTACTCATGTATATAGAGATATTTTTTTAATTTAAATTCATTATCGCATTAAACAATCTGTTAAATACCAGACAGCTTCTAGTTAGGTGCTAAGCATTTGTTAAATCATAATACCTTCATAATTGTTTTTACTAGTTCATACTTATTTGATGTTGCTATCGCCTTATGACATATCTTTGTGTTGTTGCTTTAGAATAATTTTTTACTTTCTCCATAATTTTATTGCATTTTTCGCATTGCGTGTGACATGCCATTTGAAATTATAAGCTGATATTATCCAAACGAACGCCTTTTTGGAGTACTCGTAGAGAGTTCAATGGTTCAGGCAGCCTCTTAACGAATTTAATTCTAAGCAAATCCAAGCAGCTAATACAGTACATTTCAAAATATGCGCCGCAACTTTATTAATTAACGCTGTGCGCTTTCTTGGTGTCTGCGAATTAAATAACAAAATTCTTTTTCAAAAGAATTAAAAATTTGTAAAGAGCGTAAACAAATGCACTCAGAAAAAAAAGTTGAGCTTTTCGTATTTCGTATTTATTATAGTAGAGAACGAAGATCTTATATTGAATTTCATATGCTTTAGAGCTAAATAAGCAGCGTTGAAAATCGTGCTTGAGTATTAGACTGGGTCGAAAAAAAAGTTGCCAATGTCCGCCCCTAAATTTGAAGATTATGTTGAGAGGGTTTCGGAAAATTTCTTTATTTGTTTTGATCCTTCGAAATACAGCCGAAAATGTGTTTTTCGTTGTAACCTGGTTATTTGACGTCCGATTTTTAAAATTGATATGCCATTATTTTGGCAAATGTTACTTTGAAACCATATTACTAAAATAATAAACAAAGAAGTTATAGCACTTTCAATATTTATTGCAACTGTTATTTTACCTGATCCTTATTATACTTAGACCTGAAACTCATGATATTTTTGGAGGAAAAATTGCAGGGTCTGCATTTAAAAGTTTATAAAGATATGCCAAATATCATGAATAGGGGAAGTCAAAGTAAATAAGTGAGTCAAACCTGTTGTTTTCTTATTTATAATAATAACGCTATGCGACAAAATCAACTTTTTTTCTGGGTATTGGACAAAACCCACTTTTTTGTAGAGATTGAGGCTTAAGTAAACAAAGTACTATCTCCGTCTTTCGAACTTAGCCTCCAAAAAATAGATATCGGCTTACGAAGTTCGAAATTCTACATTTCGAAATTTTATTCTTTTGTTAACGCGTTCAGCAAATTGAAAGAGTAAAAATGTGGGCGTGGTCCGCTCTTCTCCCTTATTTGAAGGGCTGAATTCTTTTTTGAGAAATTTAGTATAACAGCTGTTATACGAGGTGAAAAGTCAGACTCTGGATTCTGACTTTTCACCTTTACTTTTTCAATTTGCTGAACGCGTAACATTTTGTTAGCTGACCTAATCATGTGAAAACGACTTCATAGCTTAAAAGGACATTAGACGGAAATGTGAAGCTTCTCTAGGCCAAAATAATGACATATCAGTTTTGAAAATCGGACGTCAAATAACCAGGTTACAACGAAAAAACATTTTCGGCTGTATTTCGAAGGATCAAAAAAATTTAAAAAAATTTTTCCCAAACCCTCTCAACATAATCTTCAAATTTAGGGGCGGACATTAGCAACTTTTTTTTTGTATGGGGACCAACCCAGTCTATTGAGTATTAAGATGTTTTCGTTTTCAAGTCAAATTTTGTTTTATGTATGCATATTTAAAGATTGTCCTGTGCTTGAATTCAAAACAAAAGTATTTTTTCGTCACGAATTGAAAAAGTTTGAAAAGCACTGGTTTAACACAAAACACAAAAGGCAATTTTCCAGATTAATTTTAAAAGGTAGGTGTTTCACTAAAATGTCGTATAAAAAAAAATTTTTTTTTAATTTTCCCATACCGGGAATCGAACGCGGGCCTACCGGGTGATAGCTGAAAAATACTAACCACTACACAAAATTGGATTTGTCTGTTGGCGCCAAATGTCTCACTAAAGATGACTTACTGATCTTGATTGATCGACACATTACAATGATTGATCAAATGATGGCTAGTTATTCCCAGTTTTAATTACTTTAAATTTTCGAAAACATTTTCAATATACTCGGCAGTATCAAAAGGTGCTATTCAAAATATCAATAGTTTGTATAGCTTAAAAACTAAAATTTCTTACGAACATATCGAAAACTCGAACTATTCATAGAGTTATGGAATTTTCAGTCAAAACTTAAACCGAATTTATTAATTCTTCTTAAAAGTGAGATTGGATCAAGTTTTTCATAAAAAGAACGAAGGCTGAATATCGAATAGCTAGTTCGATTTCAGCGCTGGGTCCAAAGGCCGTTTGCGCCATCTTTAGTTAATTACTCATCTGTAAATTATCGAAATTTTCGTATTTTTCATGCTAACCAAAACATCAATTTCAGTTTTTTAAACAAAAGTCAGCTGTTTGGTTGATTTTCCTGTATTTAAAATAGATTTTGTGGTATGTATTACAAAGTATTCACAATTGTCGTTTCAATTAGGAGTGGGCTACCCTGTGTTGTTGAAAACGGATATGCTAAATGAAGCTATCTAATGATTTGCTATCCTACAGTTAAATTCCAACTTAACCAGTAAAGATATTGAAATTGTCGTTTTCTTCATTATAATGAAGCCTCGCGTTTCATCTAAGTGCAAGGAAAAAGTGTAAACAAAAGTCAGTTATTTGTTTGTTTTCATATGCAAAATAGAAAATATAGGTGTATTTTTTTTCAAGCGAGCAAGAAACGCTTCAACTAGCTAAAGAGTTTCATTATGCCAAAACCATACAGATGGTGGAGGTTTATCAGATAATTGTTACTTTTTTCCGCTGCTATGACATTTCTACTTCTAGCGCAGTATGTTTTTGACACTTAACCAGAGAATTACAAAAACAAAATACATGAAATGCGTGTGTTTGTTTGTATGTTTGTCACCCTGCCGCCACGCTGTTATTTTGTTATTTTTGTTTATCTGCACATTCGTATGTTCATTTCATGCGCTCGTTCACAATAGTGCCCTGTTTTTGAATATGCATCACTATACAACACTATCAATCAGGTCGACAATTACCTAAGTGGTTTCAACTGAAAGCGCTTAGCCAACTCAACTCGATTACTTTTTATTGTTGCTTTCCATGCAATTCGGTATGCTAGCTAGTGTGCTAATTGTACTAGTTAGCGACGAAATACAGCTTATATTTACAATCAATTATTCAACTAGGTTGGGTCAGCATATGGCACAAAGGGCCATTTTCACCATCTCTAGTTAAGTTATATTATAGGATAGCAATTCATCAGATAGCTTCATTTGACATTTCCGTTTTGACCAATACAGAGTGACCCACCCCCAATTCAATCGATAATTGTGAATATTTTGTAGTACATATCACAAAAATCTATTCTGAATTTTACGAAACTAACCCAAACAGCTGACTTTTGTATACATTTTTTGCTTGGATTCTCTGACACGCAAAGCGTCAGTTGATGGTCCCTGCAAAACCAAACTTGTTATATTTTTTATTATTTTTTTTTACTGGCTTGGTTTCAACACTTAAATTGTTAAAAATTTTCCACTTAGCTAACAAACAAAGTGTGAATATAAACAGAATATTGACGAAGCATAATAAGGAAAAAAAAATTACAACGTGTACTCATGCAATGATTTGAAAAACGGCAACAATAATAAGTAGGCATGCAAGTTTTTAATAATTTCTTTCTGATGGTCAGTATGCACGTGATGCAATGAAGAATATTAAAAGGCGGTATCCATATCGCGAGAAATGAAAAGTTCCATATAAAAACGCTCAAGAAATGCTCAATAAAAATTTCGTTTCTCAAGTAGACACACGACTCACCAAAACTCATACACTTTCTGTTACAAAGATTTTTTTCCAAACGAATACAGGGAGTCCCGGGTTTCGCCAAGAAATATATGCGCGTCTCCTTCCTCGCGTTCCGATGGACAATGATCCAGATCTCGATAGAAAGTTAACATGCAAATGCAACAACAATGTATCAATTATGTATGAATTTGTTGTTGCGTTTGCATGTTAAATTTTCATCGAGATCTGGATCTCTGTTCATTGGAACGCGGGAATTATTACTTGAGAAACGACCCTGTAAGAACACAGTCATTTACATAAGTACCAGGTGTGACAGTAGTTGTATATGTATATGAGTTCTTTGATTGGAATTTGCAATTCTAAGCACAAGTGTACAAGTTCTATTGTTTCCCTTTAACTTAACTGCATTTTCAATTCAAATATGTTAATTTTAAAAAAATTTCATTTACTTTCATTGATTTTTGTGTCTTGCACTTTACAAAATCTTTAATATAAAGAAGGCGATTTAACCGATTTAGTCCATTTTTACTGAAAATATTTCTGTTAAATGGCATACATGTGCACCAAATTTTTCTTCGAGTTATGGCTTCAGAAACGTTGGGAAATGCATTGTAAGAAAGGGGCAGTGCCACGCCCATTTTTTCAAGATTTTCATTTTTTCCCATTTCTTGTTTTAATGGCACAAAATGCGATTGGTACAAAACTATTTTACGCTAAGATTTAACTTATTATTTTTACCTACGACCCTTTGTAATATCATTATATAAAAGTGGGCGCGGTCCTTAACCAATCTTATCCATTTTTACTAGAAATATTTCATACTATAAGGAAAATATGTATACCCAAATTTGGTACGATATATAAATTTTTCTTCGAGTTATGGCTCCCGAAACATTGAAAATTGCTTAGACAAAAAAAGGGCGGTGCCAAACCCATTTTCAAAAATTGTAGTGTACACTCAGAGAAAAACGCCGTCCTAAAATCCAGCACCACCGGACTCAATTCAAACTTTTCATGTTCTTACTTTTTTGTTCTTGAAAAACGAACGACCTGTTCTTAAAACAACAACCTTGTTCTTGAACTGACACCATTTTCTTTAAAACAGAACGGCTGGTCTTAAAATATGAACAAATGTTCTATTAATGAGAACGATGTTCTTAAATTAAGCCCAAGAAAAAAAAACGGTACAATTCGTGTGCACTACAATGTTAAATACAACATTTGGCACAAGCTATTAGCAGTTGTAATGGCCCAGCGGGTATGAAGTTCATCTTGCGATCGTGTGGCGCGAGTTCGATCGCCGTTAAACTCTGAATTTTTTTAAAACAATTTTTTATGTTCTATTTTTTTAACTCTTATTTTCCGTTCAGTTCTGTTCACATATGCACAGGTAATTCTCAAACTTGTTATGAAATGTTTTAAGTATATATGCAGATTACGTCTTCAAATAAGAATAATTTCTCAATAAGAGAAATGTATGAGAAAATGCTTATTATGCATTTTTTCTTAAACTTTTGAATTTAATGACAATTTTTTTGTTATAAATATTTTTTATTTATGACAAAAAAATTATTAATAAAAAATAAATAAATATATTTAAAAAATACTTTCCCCTCCCACCAAAGATCGAGCACGAACCGTTCTTAAATTGAGACCGAAAAATGTTAAATTGAACCCAAATCGTTCTCGAAGCGTGAGAACGAAAAATCCTAAATCAAGCCCAAGTAGTGCTTGAAATGAGCACAGAAGTTTCACACATCAATACCAAACTGGTCATAAAATACGAACGGTGTGCTTGGAAAAACTGTTCTTAAAACAATCCCATCGGTCACGAGTTAAGAAAAAACGTACTTAACAGACTTTTGTCAACGAATGTTCTTAATTTTGAACTTGTTTCGTTCGTTTTAGAACGATTTTTTCTCTGAGTGTATTCCAATTTAATGTTACGAGCCTGACCCGTGCGCATCTTGTGCAACCAATATATAAGTCTCTTATCAAATATCAACAGAAATCAGCTGCTCTATTAACTTAGAGCTTGCGCTGCCATCTAGCGTATACTAGCATATGCGTCAATCAATTAAAACTTACATCTTGCGCTGCCATCTAGCGGTACAATAGCAACTGCCGGTAATGCAGTGCAAATATTCATAATAGTGCCATAATAAAAATAGATTTCTTTGTGTGCTCACAATCGTTTATTTTAACAAATTATTTTAATAAAATATAGCTAAACAAACGCACTACGACCAAAATTGCTCAAAGTTCGCTAATAGCCCGAATCTTTACAACCAAAACTTTATTTATAGATTTGGATTCCAAATAAGAGCGAAAAAGGAACCCCTACATAAAAACAGCAATTACAAATAATATATATGATAATTCAATTTAGAAAGTAAAATTCTTTTGATACAAAGCTCTTTTTCGCTAAGATAGAGCTTATTATTTTCGTCTAGAACCCTTTAAAAATCTTTGATATAAAAGTGGGCGTGGTCTTTAACCAATCTCGTCCATTTTTTCTAGAAATATTTCCTGCCATAGGGAAAATTTTTGTACCCAATTTTATTACGATCCGTTAATTTTTCTTCGAGTTATGGCTCCCGAAACATAGAAAATTACTTAGTCATAAAAGGGGCGGTACCACGCCCATTTTTTTAAATATGAAGTTTTCCCTATTTATTGTTATAAATCCACTTGGAAAATGAAATACCATTGATGTAAAGCTCTTTTTTGCAAGGATATAGCTTATTTTATTCGTCCACGACCCTTTTAAAAATCTTGTATATAAAAGTGGGCGTGGTCCTTAACCGATTTCGTTAATTCTTCTTCAAAGCATTCCTTATAGTAAAGGCAACCTCTCTGCCGAATTTTGTTACGATAGGTGTAACGATTTTTGATTTATGATTAATAATATTAGTAAAATTGATTTTATCACAAGATGGCAGTGCAACGCCCATTTTAAACAAATTTCTATCAAGAATTCTTATCAAGAGTATCAATATCAGTCCCCACGTCAATTTTCAACATTCTAGGTGTATTATTTATAAGTAATCAGGTTTTTTGTGTTTTCCAAAATGTTATATATATATAAAAGTGGGCGTGGTTATCATCCGATTTCGCTCATTTCATACCAATCTATTCTGGGTCCAGATAAGCTCGTGTACCAAATTTGGTGAAGATATCTCAATATTTACTCAAGTTATCGTGTTAACGGACAGACGGACGGACATGGCTCAATCAAATTTTTTTCGATACTGTTGATTTTGATATATGGAAGTCTATATCTATCTCGATTCCTTATACCTGTACAACCAACCGTTATCCAATCAAAGTAATAATACTCTGTGTACAAGTACAGCTGGGTATAACAAACTGGTATATTTTGCGTTTTCTTAGTACGAAATTCATTTTTATGTTATTATTTCGTTTACTTACGTACGTGACTGTTCATATTGTTACGAATATTAGCAAAACTAAGGGATGCTGCTATCTCTAAGCCGATTCTAAGCAGTGACGCGAATTCACATCAATAATTCAATCATTATGTATCTACATAAACGAAACAATAATTGCGTCTACACATATGATGACGTATACGAGCAGCGGAGAGTCAATGCACAAACACATGCATATATCTGAGATACTCCTATAAGTATGCAATGAGAAAAACTATAAATTGTGCAATTGTAGTTACAGCTGAGAAGTTTGAGAGCTGCTGGACTAGTAGATTCTGGAAGCGCCTAGAAGATGCGAGGGTTGAAATCAAAGAGTATAAAAGGCGGCAATTGTAGAGGCGCGGGAATTCAGTTTGAGTTGAGCTATCCGGCAGTTATTGATTAAGCACGCGATCTGGCGGCCAGTAGTAGAGTTTCATTTGAGCTATCAATCAGTTTGGTTATTAAGCAAGCTATTCGTTGCACAGTTTGAGTGTTATTGTGAAGTACTTTAATAAAGGCCATTTTGCATTATTACATATTGGAGTTATTTATTCAACAGTTTAGTGATTCGAACTTAGCAAAAAGGGCAATAAGAGGATTGCAAGTAAATTCGTTACAATATTTTTGTGCACATGGAAGTCATGATTGTCTTCTTGCTTGTTTTACATACCTGCTTGTGTACACGTTTGACCTTTTGGCCCATTTGGACCAAAAATGGTCCTTTCCGTCCGTTGGTTCATTTTTTTTTAATTTGGCCATTTAGGCTGTAACCAATATTTTTGTACTTTTCTTCTTTTTCACTGTGGTAAAAATGTACAACACTGCCCATAAGATATTCCACAGGCTTCATTTACCCTTATATAATTTTCGATTTATCTCGATGGATTTCTTACCAAAAATATTACCGTCAAATATTGAGAGTTTGTGAAGCAATATATCGACGTGCCAAACAAAAATTACTCATAAAATAGTTGTACAAAGAAATCCTATGTAAACTTTTTGAAAGTGTTAATTTTTGTATGGGATGTCGATATTTAAATTTTTCTCACACAGCCCAAAGCACACCAGTGAGTTTAAAGAATTCCGAAATTATTGTAGTGTTATGCCACGCAAGAAACTGGGTATTTATTTTACTCGTTGGATCACTGTGGAAAATATTTTCTTGTGTATGCCTCACACTGCGATGCGGCTATATTTTCTATCTTGGTGTCTGGAAATTAAAGGCGTTTCTGCTAAACAAATGTAAAATTTAATATCAGTAACAGAACTAACAGTTTATATAAATTATATAATCAGAAAAAGTTTGTCTGCCGATATTATACCATCAATATAAAGTACATTTTGAGTAATTTTAGGTACAGTGATTATATCAAAATATTGGATAATTAAGAAATTTCAGTGTACATAATTTAGAATACTAAGTATCTTTTTTTATTTTTATTTTTTTTTAATCTTAGAACTGTGTTTAGATGCAATAATTGTGAGTTTTGAAATGCGTTTTTTCTCTAAAACAAATTATATGGCAAAAAAGTGTACCTTTCCAAACTCGCACTTATTCAATCTAGGCCATAGACGGGAAAATTGAAGCGTGAAGTAAATTTGTGTATCATTAAAAAAAATTTAACACCCAGCTATTGGAAAATATTTTTTTTAACTTTTAGGACGGATTTTATGATAAAATCGAGCTCTGGGGCAATCTAGTTTAAAAATGAGATTTTTACGTAAATAAAACTGAACTAGTTTTGGTTTGCCGCACGTGTTTTCTTCTAAGGCTTTGTTTAAACAAATTGTTAAAACAAAAGTGTGTGTCACAGTGTGCTTTACCAAAACAGACTAAACCTAGAAATGTAGAAGCATAATACCTAAAGTTACACTTTATTTTATATACCATATATATATTTACATATTTAGGCAATTCACAAAGCTTTTTATTCGTTTAGTCAAAATTTTTGCAGAAAACCGTTTAAACAACCTGAAATTTAAGATTTAACAACTAATTCGACACATTTGTTAATTTACGAATTGTTTGTAAACCAATTAAAGAATACAAAACTTTGGTCCATATTCTTGTGATTTGGTCTTTTTTTCGATCAATTATGGTCCTAAATGAAAATATGGTGTGGCAACCAAGGTTGTGTATATATTTATTTACGAGTGTACATACAAATGTGCATTTGCTGCTGCTTCGCCCTACCCTCTCATCGAGTGGCACGCTAGTGAGTTGTGAACAGCAATACAGAATGTTTTTGTTATTTTTAAAGATCATACGAAACTTGTATATTGATCACTGATCTTCACTTCTTTAATTCTCAACTACATTATTTACAGCATAGTTTAAGTACCTTGTGCCGTGTTTATTAATATTAAGACTATACTTCACAGGATCATTTCTGTAGTCAGTCTTCATTTACTTTCATTACAAAATGAAAGCATCTGCATCCGCGATGAGGAGTTATATCGTTTTATCTTGAAGCGTGAGGTTTATGAATATCGTTTCTAATTTTGTTCTACATGGGCACATTTGAAAATATTTCTTCGATGATCGCTCTATCCAACAGATAAAGCGACTTCTGAGTGGTCAGCAAAACTTTATTTAAATAAATTTGAAGGTTGTAAACATGTCGGCAATACAAGGTGGCAGCATGGTGACATACCTACATACATAAGTAAAAATTCATATACTTTGTTTTTATAAATTAGATGAACAATGGCAAAATCATACTGCGCCGGAAGTTGATGTGTCAAATCAAGCCGGAGTCATGCGGCAGTACCCACCGACGTGTGCCGTACGTAAGGACGTTTTGTCGTACGAAGCACGTTTGACCGAACTCTCAAGCCCGTAGGAATCATGTGTGCGTCTGTGTACATGTACATAAGATATTTGTGTGTGTATTGTTTACAGATAAGCCCTGTTGCCATTGGACCATTTGCATGTATGCTTATGGAAACATCAACTTTTTCCAATTTAATTTTGATATTGTAAAAGGCGGAATACTATTAAATAAGTATAAATAGATTAAATATTTATAATCAGCACTTTTACATAATTATTTCGAATTATTTTCACAATTTTTCAAACTTTAATTAGGTGTTTTTGCATAAAACTGCAAACGGTCAAAAATAGGGCACAAAAGTTTACTAGGCAACTCTGTCTAGTGAGAGAGCGATCAGCTGACACGTTCTTACGGAAAAAATCAAAATGTTTTGATTTCTACGTTCCGGGCTACGTACGTACGGGCGTTGCACGTCGGTGAGTTTTCGTTACATTGCACACTCATAAGATAGGTCGTGTCAGCTGACACGTTTTTGGTAGTACGTTGGTGAGTAACTGCCGCATCATTGGTGCCGTATGTCGTATCGCTGTATCCGTATCCCTAACGTAATCAGCTGTTTATCGTTACGACGGTAAACCAAAACCCAATTGGTTGGCTACGATACGGTTACGACCTTAGCGGCACCAATAATCGATTGCATTGATTCTCATAAGATTGGTCGAATCAGCTGTTATAAGGTTACCGATAAAGCACCAATGTCTCCAGCTTAACGTAATCAGCTGTTTATCGTTACGATGGTAAACCAAAACCCAATTGGTTGGCTACGATACGGTTACGACCTTAGCGGCACCAATAATCGATTGCATTGATTCTCATAAGATTGGTCGAATCAGCTGTTATTAGGTTACCGATACGGTTACTGATAAAGCACCTATGTCTCCAGCTTTAAGGCCCCCATTACTGATACTTAGCATAGACTTGACTTGGCTTGAGAACTGTCACTTACAGTTCTGTTAAATGAACATTGCATGTTACTGATTACTCAAAACTTAGCAACAATTAACTTGACTTAAGCCCCCATTACTGATACTTAGCATAGACTTGACTTGACTTGGCGTAAACTTGGCAACTTAGCCACGATTATACTCCACTTGGCGCATAAAATCTGGCATCATAATCAGCGTTGAAATTTATTTCTAAATAAATGTCAATTTGTATGACAAAATGTCAAAATGAAATGGAAACAAACAAATGGCATCTCAAAATGTAAACGTCACTTAGAACTTACATAGAAAATCAAAATTCAACAGACTTCTAAGTCAAGTTAAGTTTTGAGTAATCAGTAACATACAATGTTAATTTAACAGAACTGTAAGTGACAGTTCGCAAGCCAAGTCAAGTCTATGCTATGTATCAGTAATGGAGCCTTTAGAAGTCTGTTGAATTTTGATTTTCTATGTAAGTTCTAAGTGACGTTTATATTGTAACGAATTTACTTGCAAATCCTCTATTTGCAACCCTCTGCTAAGTTCGAATCACTAAACTGTTGAATAAATAACTCCAATATTTAATAATGGAAAAATGACCTTTATTAAAGTACTTCACAATAACACTTATACTTTGCAACTTGCTTAATAACCGAACTGACTGATAGCTTAAATGAAAACTGATTATTGCCAGATAGCTTGCTTAACTGAAACTGCTTGTAGCACCTCTACCGCTGGTGCTTTTATACTCTGTGATTCCCTCGTGGCATCTTCTAGGCGCTTCCAGAATTTACTTAGTCACCGCCATATAATTATAACTACAGATGCAAGTATATAGCTTCTCATATGCTTGTATTTGTGAGCGACACTTCCACAATTACAATTGCATACTTTTGGGAGCATCTCAGATATCTGCATGTGTTTGTGCATCTCTTCTCTGCTGCGTGTACGTACATATGTGTAGACATAATGATTTACTCGTTTATGTAGATACAAGTGACTGTCTGCTTTATTGTTGTTGTGACTTCATTACTTAGCATCAGACTAGGGATGTGAGTATCACTTAGTGACTCATATTCGTCACAATATTTTGAAATGCCATTTGTTCGTTTCCATTTCATTTGGCATTTTGTCATACAAATTGACATTTATTGATAATGATGCCAGGTTGTATGCGCTAAGTGGGGTATAATCGTGGCTAAAGGCTCCATTACTGATACTTAGCATAGACTTGACTTGGCTTGCGAACTGTCACTTATAGTTCTGTTAAATTAACATTGCATGTTACTGATTACTCAAAACTTAACTTGACTTAGAAGTCTGTTGAATTTTGATTTTCTATGTAAGTTCTAAGTGGGACGTTTACATTTGGTGAGATGCCATTTGTTGTTTCCATTCATTTTACATTTTGTCATACACAATTGACCATTTATTGAAAAATAAGTTCAACGCTGCTGCTGATGCAAAGAGTTTATGCACCAAGTGGAGTATAATCGTGGCTAAGTTCGCCAAGTCAAGTCCAGACTATGCTAAGTATCAGTAATGGAGCCTTAAGCGGCAGTCCTTGGTGCGTATGTCGTACCGCGGTCATCCGTATCCCTAACGTAATCAGCTGTTTAGCGTTACGACGGTACCAAAACCCGATGGTTGGCTACGATACGGTACGCACCTTAGCGCACCAATAATCGATGCATTGATTTTCATAGAGTTGCTCGAATCAGCTGTTACAGGTTACCGATCACGGTTACCGCATAAAGCACCATGTCTCCAGCTTTAAGTAGCTAAGTTTACGCCAAGTCAAGCATCAAGTCTATGCTAAGTATAGAAATGGATCCTTTAAGCGGAGTCATTGTGCGTATGTCGTATCGCTGTATCCGTATCCCTAACTAATCAGCTGTTTATCGTTACGGACGGTAAAACCAAAACACAATTACATAGTAGCATATTTTGCAGAATAGTATCAGACTATGATTAAGTGTGGAAAAGTTCGTTTCTAATAGCCGCCTGATCTTCAAATCGCTACGAATATATTTGCAGGAACTTTGCTCATTTCAGTCGGCGGTAACAATGAACCAATAAGGTGAAAACTTGCCCTTGGACTTGAAGGAGGCATAAAGGTCCTTCCGTCACTTGTTTTGCTCCAAAAGATGTCATTGAAATGCACTGTTATACGCACGAATGTCTTCTAAAAAGTGCTTTGACTGGAGTGATCACGTTGAGCAGAGCTTTCAAAACTTCAGGCGGATTTAGGAAAATTCGTAACTGATCTTTCCATTGGACAACACATTCCAACCGTTTCTTTTTGGAATTAAGGGCTTCACAAAATCTGCATTTCAAATTCATTTCGCCAATTAATGGGTATTAGCATAATCTACTAAAGGGTATATGCAAAAGCACTTTTGTCTTAGTAATCCAGCAGAGTAAGCCGTTACCTACATCAATATTTGGGGGAAGCTCTTCAGAGTCATTTTGTTCCCTATTTAGCGTATGTCGCACGCGGTCAACATGCAGGCGAACTTGGCGATTTTCTTCTGCCTCCAACTGCCGTATTCCGCGTATTCTTTCCCTCTCGTTGGCCCTGTATGTTTCTTGATCTTCACGTAGGCGTTCGTGTTGTTGTTGTAGGCGTTCGTAATTTTCTGCAGTCATACCTATACTGCTCGTTGTTGGTTACTACTTTCAGCATTCTAGTAATGTTTTGGCGATGTCGATCATTTATCAAACGTTCCTCACGATGCGAAAATGTTTCGGATGTCCTATGCTCACAATCGGCGTTCAACATATCGACCCCTTTCATTACTTGTTGGAAAACCTTGGACATGCTGAGCGGATGCGGTGCTCATTTAACCGGGACTCCCTTTCGACAACAGGTTCAGAACCTCGAGACAATATCTGGCGCTCTCGGTCATTGCTGAGTCGTATAAGTTGTTCTTCTTCATTTCAAAGAAGTGATTTAAATTTGTCCTAACTTGCTGCGTACTAAAACGAATTTCTCTCTCAGGGAGGTTTCTAATTTGCGAGACAGGGCGTGACTTTCACGATCAGCCATCTGCCTATTGGCCCTTTGGTCACTTGTTTCCTGTGACCTTAAGTTTGCTGAGCGGATGCAGTGATCATTTAAACGGCATTCTCTTTCGACAACAGGTTCAGAACCTCGAGAAAATATGTGGCGCTCTCGGTCATTGCTGAGTCGTATAAGTTGTTCTTCTTCATTTTCAAAGAAGCGATTTAAATTCGTCCTAACTTGCTGCGTACTTAAACGAATTTCTCTCTCAGGGGAGGTTTCTAATTCGCGAGAGAGGGCGTGACTTTCACGATCAGCTATCTGCCTACTGGCTCTTTGGTCACTTGTTTCCTGTGACCTTAAGTTTGCTGAGCGGATGCGTTGATCATTTAAACGGCATTCTCTTTCGACAACAGGTTCAGAACCTCGAGACAATATGTGGCGCTCTCGGTCATTGCTGAGTCGTATAAGTTGTTCTTCTTCATTTTCCAAGAAGCGATTTAAATTTGTCTAACTTGCTGCGTACTTAAACGAATTTCTCTCTCAGGGAGGTTTCTAATTCGCGAGGACAGCGCGTGACTTTCACGATCAGCCATCTGCCTATTGGCCCTTTGGTCACTTGTTTCCTGTGACCTTAAGTTTGCGGAGCGCATACGCCGGGGACTCTCTCTCGACAACAGGTCAGAACTTCGAGACAATACATTGTGCTCTCGGTCAGTGCTGTGTCGTGTATGTCGACCTTCACTGCTTTCAAAAAATCGATTTAAATTGGTCCTAACTTGCTGCAAACTAAGACGAATTTCTCTTTCGTGCGGTGCTTCCAATTCGCGCGGGACAAAGCATGGCGTTCCCTATCAATATGTCGGCGCACATCACTTTCGGAAGGAGTTTCCATAGACCAGATAAATGCTATACGTTTTCTATTTGCCGAACGCCTCGTTTCATAATTTTCACTCGATTCTTGTGATCGCATTAGTCTTAACCTCTTAGCAGCTTTAGTGCGTTTAGATAAATTTGAACACTTTTTGGGCATAGTGTTTCTAAAATAATGCAATGAAAATTAAATGGGCAGATAACAAATAACCTTTCCGACATTTGGCATTACAGCATTTGCGAAAATTTTATTTAGTGTATGTGTACGACAACCAATCGCACACCTACCAAAGCATCGCAGTACACACGAAAACTTTGCGCCACCTGTCAGCGAATAGATAAATTGAATTGCACCAAAAGGTTTGAGTCCCTGATTAACGCGTGTAAAAGGTTTAAAATCTTAGCTAAAAGTATTTCATATTGTAGGTAAATTTATAGATTTTGGAGCAAATACATTTTGACCGATAACTCAGTTATCGATTAATTTATCGAAATATCACAAAATTCAAATGAAACCTTTGACCTTCCTCTATTGTTTGATGCCCATATTGTACGCATATTAGAGGTTTTAGGTAACCTCATTTTAATCGATTATCGTAATATGGCAGCGTGAAGTAATTTTTTTTGGTACGCCACTGTATCTATTCATGAATTTGATTTTTAATTTATATGAAATTGAAAAAAACTTTACAAAGGCATTCTTTGATATTTGTTTGGAAACTAAGTGCATTTTCCTTCGTTTTTGAAAAAAAAACCTTAAAAGTAGCTTAATTATAGCTTAAACAACTATATCTTTTTTATTTCTCACGCGATTTTAATGAAATAAGTTCTAGATTCCCTTCTGGATTACAGGCTATCCATCTGTGAAAGTCTCATAAAAATCCATTAGATAGTTTCCGAGATTGTCGATATCATACAGACAAACAGAAAAAGTGGTGCCGATGGATTCTACGACATTCCAAACGTCAAGTACACTCATCTTTTTTTTTAGAAATCTTGGATGTACAGACACGATTTTCTAGAGATTTATTATAGTATAGATTTTGAATGAAAATAAAAAGTTTTAAGTAAACGATAACATGCTAAAGTCGGTTATTTTGTGGCAGAAAAATATTGGTACATTGGAAAATTGCTGTTGTAATTAGACGTATCGGTAAAGTTTCCTCAGTATTTCAAGCTCAAAATACAGGAAAAGAGCAAGTACCTATAATATAGGCATAAGCTATGTATATACAAATTTATATGCATTTTTTCTGTTTTGTTTACATGTTTTTTTAAGTGTTATTTCCGTGAAATGTGCTTTATTTGTTTTACAAATATAAAGTGTAGCTATTGTTTTCTTGGATAAAAAATCTACCAACTTCTACCACTATTTTTTTCGTCTACCATCATTCTCTTTTTAAAGGTCCGTGCACTGGTGCAGATAGGTGTTCTGCGGAAAAATTCTGTGATCACGTATCCGGCGTTGGGCCCACCGAGGGCTATTTTTTAAAAGGCAGCATCGATTTTTAATTGGTTGGGGGTAATTTTTTGTTCCTGCCATCGGGTTATTGATACCAAAAATAGACAGTACCGTCTTGTAAATTTTTGTATAGTATTTTAGAACTCTTATTTAAGAAAATAGCATATGAGCGCAGGTGGAATAATTTGCGAAAATGAATATGAAAGCGCTGAAAACGGCGAAGAGCCTAATCTTTCTAGGGTATATTCAGCAGATTTGCGAAACAACGACAGGTTTTAAGGTGATTTACTTATAAAAGTGATAAATAAAGCTGCAGTTACCCATGAACACGCTGACACGGGCCTATCTTATGATTGTGCCATGTCAGAATAGTCTAGTCGACGCAGCAGATTTAAATGTGGGTAATATAAGGTCGTTTGAACGAGCGGATCTTGTGAAAGAAAGCTTATTATAAAGATATAAGGGCGTCTTAGTGAGCATGAGTTGGAAAAGGAAAATGCAGCTCCTGGCTTTGAGATAGTCGGATATTTGACATCCCACGCTAGATTTCCAACGGGATATGTGGTCGAAATTCGAAAGTCCATACACATAGCCTATTATATAGTTAAAGGCCTAACCGATGAGCCGAATGCGAGTCTACCTTATTATATATCAACTCGGAAGATGTCAAATAAGGTAAAATTAATTGGACAGCCAATTAATGGCGGATGTTACGAGGAGTAAACATCGCCGATAGCCTCAGATTTCGCAGTGCGCCATACACCCTTCCTATAGCCTGGTTAACGTGGTCAACACAAGTCAAACTGGAGTTGACTACAAACCCAAGATTTTTAATTTTACTCACCAGTTTAATTTGGTCGGTACCAATACAAACGGGTGTTATGAAAGTAAAAAATTCAAATCAAAGTACCAAAATTGTGACGGCTCGCCATAAAAGGGCCAAAATTGAAAAAAGGACCAGCGGACCAAATTGGTCCAAGTGGACCCAAAGTTGCAAGCGTGATTAATATACAAAGTTTAACCAATCTCGTCCATTTTTTCTAGAAATATTTCCTGCCATAGGGAAAATTTTTGTACCCAATTTTATTACGATCCGTTAATTTTTCTTCGAGTTATGGCTCCCGAAACATAGAAAATTACTTAGTCATAAAAGGGGCGGTACCACACCCATTTTTTTAAATATGAAGTTTTCCCTATTTATTGTTATAAATCCACTTGGAAAATGAAATACCATTGATGTAAGCTCTTTTTTGCAAGGATATAGCTTATTTTATTCGTCCACGACCCTTTTAAAAATCTTGTATATAAAAGTGGGCGTGGTCCTTAACCGATTTCGTTAATTCTTCTTCAAAGCATTCCTTATAGTAAAGGCAACCTCTCTGCCGAATTTTGTTACGATAGGTGTAACGATTTTTGATTTATGATTAATAATATTAGTAAAATTGATTTTATCACAAGATGGCAGTGCAACGCCCATTTTAAACAAATTTTCCAAATTCTTATCAAGAGTATCAATATCAGTCCCCACGTCAATTTTCAACATTCTAGGTGTATTATTTATTAAATAATCAGGTTTTTTGTGTTTTCCAAAATGTTATATATATATAAAAGTGGGCGTGGTTATCATCCGATTTCGCTCATTTCATACCAATCTATTCTGGGTCCAGATAAGCTCGTGTACCAAATTTGGTGAAGATATCTCAATATTTACTCAAGTTATCGTGTTAACGGACAGACGGACGGACATGGCTCAATCAAATTTTTTTTCGATACTGTTGATTTTGATATATGGAAGTCTATATCTATCTCGATTCCTTTATACCTATACAACCAACCGTTATCCAATCAAAGTAATAATACCCTGTGTACAAGTACAGCTGGGTATAACAAACTGGTATATTTTGCGTTTTCTTAGTACGAAATTCATTTTTATGTTATTATTTCGTTTACTTACGTACGTGACTGTTCATATTGTTACGAATATTAGCAAAACTAAGGGGTGCTGCTATCTCTGAGCCGATGCTAAACAGTGATATCATGCACATCCATAGATCAATCATTATGCATCTACATAAACGAAACAATAATTGCGTCTACACATATGTACCATGTACGTATACGAGCAGCGGAGAGTCAATGCACAAACACATGCATATATCTGAGATACTCCTATAAGTATGCAATGAGAAAAACTATAAAATTGTGCAATTGTAGTTACAGCTGAGAAGTTTGAGAGCTGCTGGACTAGTAGATTCTGGAAGCGCCTAGAAGATGCGAGGGTTGAAATCAAAGAGTATAAAAGGCGGCAATTGTAGAGGCGCGGGAATTCAGTTTGAGTTGAGCTATCCGGCAGTTATTGATTAAGCACGCGATCTGGCGGCCAGTAGTAGAGTTTCATTTGAGCTATCAATCAGTTTGGTTATTAAGCAAGCTATTCGTTGCACAGTTTGAGTGTTATTGTGAAGTACTTTAATAAAGGCCATTTTGCATTATTACATATTGGAGTTATTTATTCAACAGTTTAGTAATTCGAACTTAGCAAAAAGGCAAATAAGAGGATTGCAAGTAAATTCGTTACAATATTTTTGTGCACATGGAAGTCATGATTGTCTTCTTGCTTGTTTTACATACCTGCTTGTGTACACGTTTGACCTTTGGCCCATTTGGACCAAAAATGGTCCTTTCCGTCCGTTGGTTCATTTTTTTTTAAGTTTGGCCATTTAGGCTGTAACCAATATTTTTGTACTTTTCTTTCTTTTTCACTGTGGTAAAAATGTACAACACTGCCCATAAGATATTCCACAGGCTTCATTTACCCTTATATAATTTTCGATTTATCTCGATGGATTTCTTACCAAAAATATTACCGTCAAATATTGAGAGTTTGTGAAGCAATATATCGACGTGCCAAACAAAAAATTTACTCATAAAATAGTTGTACAAAGAAATCCTATGTAAACTTTTGAAAGTGTTAATTTTTGTATGGGATGTCGATATTTAAATTTTTCTCACACAGCCCAAAGCACACCAGTGAGTTTAAAGAATTCCGAAATTATTGTAGTGTTATGCCACGCAAGAAACTGGGTATTTATTTTACTCGTTGGATCACTGTGGAAAATATTTTCTTGTGTATGCCTCACACTGCGATGCGGCTATATTTTCTATCTTGGTGTCTGGAAATTAAAGGCGTTTCTGCTAAACAAATGTAAAATTTAATATCAGTAACAGAACTAACAGTTTATATAAATTATATAATCAGAAAAAGTTTGTCTGCCGATATTATACCATCAATATAAAGTACATTTTGAGTAATTTTAGGTACAGTGATTATATCAAAATATTGGATAATTAAGAAATTTCAGTGTACATAATTTAGAATACTAAGTATCTTTTTTTATTTTTATTTTTTTTTAATCTTAGAACTGTGTTTAGATGCAATAATTGTGAGTTTTGAAATGCGTTTTTTCTCTAAAACAAATTATATGGCAAAAAAGTGTACCTTTCCAAACTCGCACTTATTCAATCTAGGCCATAGACGGGAAAATTGAGCGTGAAGTAAATTTGTGTATCATTAAAAAAAAATTTAACACCCAGCTATTGGAAAATATTTTTTTTAACTTTTAGGACGGATTTTATGATAAAATCGAGCTCTGGGGCAATCTAGTTTAAAAATGAGATTTTTACGTAAATAAACTGAACTAGTTTGGTTTGCCGCACGTGTTTCTTCTAAGGCTTTTGTTTAAACAAATGTTAAAACAAAAGTGTGTGTCACAGTGTGCTTTACCAAAACAGACTAAACCTAGAAATGTAGAAGCATAATACCTAAAGTTACACTTTATTTTATATACCATATATATATTTACATATTTAGGCAATTCACAAAGCTTTTTATTCGTTTAGTCAAAATTTTTTGCAGAAAACCGTTTAAACAACCTGAAATTTAAGATTTAACAACTAATTCGACACATTTGTTAATTTACGAATTGTTTGTAAACCAATTAAAGAATACAAAACTTTGGTCCATATTCTTGTGATTTGGTCTTTTTTCGATCAATTATGGTCCTAAATGAAAATATGGTGTGGCAACCAAGGTTGTGTATATATTTATTTACGAGTGTACATACAAATGTGCATTTGCTGCTGCTTCGCCCTACCCTCTCATCGAGTGGCACGCTAGTGAGTTGTGAACAGCAATACAGAATGTTTTTGTTATTTTTAAAGATCATACGAAACTTTGTATATTGATCACTGATCTTCACTTCTTTAATTCTCAACTACATTATTTACAGCATAGTTTAAGTACCTGTGCCGTGTTTATTAACATTAAGACTATACTTCACAGGATCATTTCTGTAGTCAGTCTTCATTTACTTTCATTACAAAATGAAAGCATCTGCATCCGCGATGAGGAGTTATATCGTTTTATCTTGAAGCGTGAGGTTTATGAATATCGTTTCTAATTTTGTTCTACATGGGCACATTTGAAACAATATTTCTTCGATGATCGCTCTATCCAACAGATAAAGCGACTTCTGAGTGGTCAGCAAAACTTTATTTAAATAAATTTGAAGGTTGTAAACATGTCGGCAATACAAGGTGGCAGCATGGTGACATACCTACATACATAAGTAAAAATTCATATACTTTGTTTTTATAATTAGATGAACAATGGCAAAATCATACTGCGCCGGAAGTTGATGTGTCAATCAAGCCGGAGTCATTGTGCCGTATGTCGTATCGCTGTATCCGTATCCCTAACGTAATCAGCTGTTTATCGTTACGACGGTAAACCAAAACCCAATTGGTTGGCTACGATACGGTTACGACCTTAGCGGCACCAATAATCGATTGCATTGATTCTCATAAGATTGGTCGAATCAGCTGTTATAAGGTTACCGATAAAGCACCAATGTCTCCAGCTTAACGTAATCAGCTGTTTATCGTTACGATGGTAAACCAAAACCCAATTGGTTGGCTACGATACGGTTACGACCTTAGCGGCACCAATAATCGATTGCATTGATTCTCATAAGATTGGTCGAATCAGCTGTTATTAGGTTACCGATACGGTTACTGATAAAGCACCTATGTCTCCAGCTTTAAGGCCCCATTACTGATACTTAGCATAGACTTGACTTGGCTTGAGAACTGTCACTTACAGTTCTGTTAAATGAACATTGCATGTTACTGATTACTCAAAACTTAGCAACAATTAACTTGACTTAAGCCCCCATTACTGATACTTAGCATAGACTTGACTTGACTTGGCGTAAACTTGGCAACTTAGCCACGATTATACTCCACTTGGCGCATAAAATCTGGCATCATAATCAGCGTTGAAATTTATTTCTAAATAAATGTCAATTTGTATGACAAAATGTCAAAATGAAATGGAAACAAACAAATGGCATCTCAAAATGTAAACGTCACTTAGAACTTACATAGAAAATCAAAATTCAACAGACTTCTAAGTCAAGTTAAGTTTTGAGTAATCAGTAACATACAATGTTAATTTAACAGAACTGTAAGTGACAGTTCGCAAGCCAAGTCAAGTCTATGCTATGTATCAGTAATGGAGCCTTTAGAAGTCTGTTGAATTTTGATTTTCTATGTAAGTTCTAAGTGACGTTTATATTGTAACGAATTTACTTGCAAATCCTCTTATTTGCAACCCTCTGCTAAGTTCGAATCACTAAACTGTTGAATAAATAACTCCAATATTTAATAATGGAAAAATGACCTTTATTAAAGTACTTCACAATAACACTTATACTTTGCAACTTGCTTAATAACCGAACTGACTGATAGCTTAAATGAAACTGATATATTGCCAGATAGCTTGCTTAACTGAAACTGCTTGTAGCACCTCTACCGCTGGTGCTTTTATACTCTGTGATTCCCTCGTGGCATCTTCTAGGCGCTTCCAGAATTTACTTAGTCACCGCCATATAATTATAACTACAGATGCAAGTATATAGCTTCTCATATGCTTGTATTTGTGAGCGACACTTCCACAATTACAATTGCATACTTTTGGGAGCATCTCAGATATCTGCATGTGTTTGTGCATCTCTTCTCTGCTGCGTGTACGTACATATGTGTAGACATAATGATTTACTCGTTTATGTAGATACAAGTGACTGTCTGCTTTATTGTTGTTGTGACTTCATTTACTTAGCATCAGACTAGGGATGTGAGTATCACTTAGTGACTCATATTCGTCACAATATTTTGAAATGCCATTTGTTCGTTTCCATTTCATTTGGCATTTTGTCATACAAATTGACATTTATTGATAATGATGCCAGGTTGTATGCGCTAAGTGGGGTATAATCGTGGCTAAAGGCTCCATTACTGATACTTAGCATAGACTTGACTTGGCTTGCGAACTGTCACTTACAGTTCTGTTAAATGAACATTGCATGTTACTGATTACTCAAAACTTAACTTGACTTAGAAGTCTGTTGAATTTTGATTTTCTATGTAAGTTCTAAGTGACGTTTACATTTTGAGATGCCATTTGTTTGTTTCCATTTCATTTTAACATTTTGTCATACAAATTGACATTTATTTAAAAATAAATTTCAACGCTGATTATGATGCCAGATTTTATGCACCAAGTGGAGTATAATCGTGGCTAAGTGTTGCCAAGTCAAGTCAAGTCTATGCTAAGTATCAGTAATGGAGCCTTAAGCCGGAGTCATTGGTGCCGTATGTCGTATCGCTGTATCCGTATCCCTAACGTAATCAGCTGTTTATCGTTACGACGGTAAACCAAAACCCAATTGGTTGGCTACGATACGGTTACGACCTTAGCGGCACCAATAATCGATTGCATTGATTTTCATAAGTTTGGTCGAATCAGCTGTTAAAAGGTTACCGATACGGTTACCGATAAAGCACCAATGTCTCCAGCTTTAAGTTGCTAAGTTTACGCCAAGTCAAGTCAAGTCTATGCTAAGTATTAGTAATGGATCCTTTAAGCGGGAGTCATTGGTGCCGTATGTCGTATCGCTGTATCCGTATCCCTAACGTAATCAGCTGTTTATCGTTACGACGGTAAACCAAAACCCAATTACATCATGTAGCATATTTTGCAGAATAGATATCAGACTATGATTAAGTTGTGGAAAGTTTTCGTTTCTAATAGCCGCCTGATCTTCATAATCGCTACGAAATATATTTGCAGGAACTTTGGCTCATTCGCGGGTAACAATGAACCAATAAGGTGAAAACTGCCCTTGACTTTGAGGTGGCATAAAAGGTCCTCCGTCATTGTTTTGCTCCAAAAGATGTCATTTGAAATGCACTGTTATACGCACGAATGTCTTCTAAAAAGTGCTTTGACTGGAGTGATCACCGTTGAGCAGAGCTTTCAAAACTTCAGGCGGATTTAGGAAAATTTCGTAACTGATCTTTCCATTGGGACAACACATTCCAACCGTTTCTTTTTGGAATTTAAGGGCTTCACAAAATCTGCATTTCAAATTCATTTCGCCAATTAATGGGTATTTAGCATAATCTACTAAAGGGTTATATGCAAAAGCACTTTTTGTCTTAGTAATCCAGCAGAGTAAGCCGTTACCTACATCAATATTTGGGGGAAGCTCTTCAGAGTCATTTTGTTCCCTATTTAGCGTATGTCGCACGCGGTCAACATGCAGGCGAACTTGGCGATTTTCTTCTGCCTCCAACTGCCGTATTCCGCGTATTCTTTCCCTCTCGTTGGCCCTGTATGTTTCTTGATCTTCACGTAGGCGTTCGTGTTGTTGTTGTAGGCGTTCGTAATTTTTCTGCAGTCATACCTATACTGCTGTCGTTGTTGGTTACTACTTTCCAGCATTCTAGTAATGTTTTGGCGATGTCGATCATTTATCAAACGTTCCTCACGATGCGAAAATGTTTCGGATGTCCTATGCTCACAATCGGCGTTCAACATATCGACCCTTTCATTACTTGTTTGGCATAACCTTGGACATGCTGAGCGGATGCGGTGCTCATTTAACCGGGACTCCCTTTCGACAACAGGTTCAGAACCTCGAGACAATATCTGGCGCTCTCGGTCATTGCTGAGTCGTATAAGTTGTTCTTCTTCATTTTCAAAGAAGTGATTTAAATTTGTCCTAACTTGCTGCGTACTAAAACGAATTTCTCTCTCAGGGGAGGTTTCTAATTTGCGAGACAGGGCGTGACTTTCACGATCAGCCATCTGCCTATTGGCCCTTTGGTCACTTGTTTCCTGTGACCTTAAGTTTTGCTGAGCGGATGCATTGATCATTTAAACGGCATTCTCTTTCGACAACAGGTTCAGAACCTCGAGAAAATATGTGGCGCTCTCGGTCATTGCTGAGTCGTATAAGTTGTTCTTCTTCATTTTCAAAGAAGCGATTTAAATTCGTCCTAACTTGCTGCGTACTTAAACGAATTTCTCTCTCAGGGGAGGTTTCTAATTCGCGAGAGAGGGCGTGACTTTCACGATCAGCTATCTGCCTACTGGCTCTTTGGTCACTTGTTTCCTGTGACCTTAAGTTTGCTGAGCGGATGCGTTGATCATTTAAACGGCATTCTCTTTCGACAACAGGTTCAGAACCTCGAGACAATATGTGGCGCTCTCGGTCATTGCTGAGTCGTATAAGTTGTTCTTCTTCATTTTCCAAGAAGCGATTTAAATTTGTCCTAACTTGCTGCGTACTTAAACGAATTTCTCTCTCAGGGGAGGTTTCTAATTCGCGAGACAGCGCGTGACTTTCACGATCAGCCATCTGCCTATTGGCCCTTTGGTCACTTGTTTCCTGTGACCTTAAGTTTGCGGAGCGCATACGCCGGGACTCTCTCTCGACAACAGGTTCAGAACTTCGAGACAATACATTGTGCTCTCGGTCAGTGCTGTGTCGTGTATGTCGACCTTCACTGCTTTCAAAAAATCGATTTAAATTGGTCCTAACTTGCTGCAAACTAAGACGAATTTCTCTTTCGTGCGGTGCTTCCAATTCGCGCGACAAAGCATGGCGTTCCCTATCAATATGTCGGCGCACATCACTTTCGGAAGGAGTTTCCATAGACCAGATAAATGCTATACGTTTTCTATTTGCCGAACGCCTCGTTTCATAATTTTCACTCGATTCTTGTGATCGCATTAGTCTTAACCTCTTAGCAGCTTTAGTGCGTTTAGATAAATTTGAACACTTTTTGGGCATAGTGTTTCTAAAAATAATGCAATGAAAATTAAATGGGCACATAACAAATAACCTTTCCGACATTTGGCATTACAGCATTTGCGAAAATTTTATTTAGTGTATGTGTACGACAACCAATCGCACACCTACCAAAGCATCGCAGTACACACGAAAACTTTGCGCCACCTGTCAGCGAATAGATAAATTGAATTGCACCAAAAGGTTTGAGTCCCTGATTAACGCGTGTAAAAGGTTTAAAATCTTAGCTAAAAGTATTTCATATTGTAGGTAAATTTATAGATTTTGGAGCAAATACATTTTGACCGATAACTCAGTTATCGATTAATTTATCGAAATATCACAAAATTCAAATGAAACCTTTGACCTTCCTCTATTGTTTGATGCCCATATTGTACGCATATTTAGAGGTTTTAGGTAACCTCATTTTAATCGATTATCGTAATATGGCAGCGTGAAGTAATTTTTTTTGGTACGCCACTGTATCTATTCATGAATTTGATTTTTAATTTATATGAAATTGAAAAAAACTTTACAAAGGCATTCTTTGATATTTGTTTGGAAACTAAGTGCATTTTCCTTCGTTTGAACGAGCGGATCTTGTGAAAGAAAGCTTATTATAAAGATATAAGGGCGTCTTAGTGAGCATGAGTCGGAAAAGGAAAATGCAGCTCCTGGCTTTGAGATAGTCGGATATTTGACATCCCACGCTAGATTTCCAACGGGATATGTGGTCGAAATTCGAAAGTCCATACACAGAGCCTATTATATAGTTAAAGGCACGTCTAACCGATGAGCCGAATGCGAGTCTACCTTATTATATATCAACTCGGAAGATGTCAAATAAGGTAAAATTAATTGGACAGCCAATTAATGGCGGATGTTACGAGAAGTAAACATCGCCGATAGCCTCAGATTTCGCAGTGCGCCATACACCCTTCCTATAGCCTGGTTAACGTGGTCAACACAAGTCAAACTGGAGTTGACTACAAAGCCCAAGATTTTTAATTTTACTCACCAGTTTAATTTGGTCGGTACCAATACAAACGGGTGTTATGAAAGTAAAAAATTCAAATCAAAGTACCAAAATTGTGACGGCTCGCCATAAAAGGGCCAAAATTGAAAAAAAGGACCAGCGGACCAAATTTGGTCCAAGTGGACCCAAAGTTGCAAGCGTGATTTAATATACAAAGTTTTGTATGATCTTCAAAAATAACAAAAACATTCTATAGTGCAGTTCAAAACTCTAATGCGGCAGTTACCCACCGACGTGTGCCGCACGTAAGGACGTTTGTCGTACGAAGCACGTTTCACCGAACTCTCAAGTCCGTAGGAATCAATGTGTGCGTCTGTGTACATGTACATAACATATTTGTGTGTGTATTGTTTACAGATAAGCACTGTTGCCATTGACCATTTTGCATGCATGCTTATGGAAACATCACCTTTTTCCAATTTAATTTTTGATGTTGTAAAAGGCTGGAATTAATATTAAATAAATATAAATAGATTACATATTTATAATCTGCACTTTTACATAATTATTTCGAATTATTTTCACAATTTTTCAAACTTTAATTAGGTGTTTTTGCATAAAACTGCAAACGGTCAAAAATTAGCGCACAAAAGTTTACAAGGCAACTCTGTCTAGTGAGAGAGCGATCAGCTGACACGTTCATACGGAAAAAATCAAAATTGTTTTGATTTCTACGTTCACGTTCTACGATTTTGGTAATTTTGGCTGTTTTTCACTGAGGTAAATATGTACCACACTCCCCACAAAATTTTCCACACCTGTATTAACCCTTATATAATTTTCAATTTACAATCGTTTAACATCGTTGGTGACATGATGTGAAACCAGCATTGCCACTTGCACAAGTTTTTTCGTACTAAAGATGCATCAATCCATAAAAAATTTATAAATTTTTTTTTGTATTTATAGATTAATATATTTTAAGCATGTGTGCAAATGTTTTTTACCCCAAAGCTTTATTTTGCAGTAACATTACATACTGCAAATGCACGGCCGATCGATTATTTGAAGATATTCAACAATTTAAATTGAAAATGTAGAAACCACATAAATCTTAATTTCGAAACTGTCACAAAGGTTAGAAAAATAAATAAAAGTTTGAATAACTGTAACAAATATTCGGAAATTTTTAGTCAGAACTTTTATAACGTTATGCAGCTTATAGTCAATTCAAGTACAATAGCTGTTTTCTGGAAGAATTGTTGAGCATTTTATTCTCAATACTTACATAGAAAAGTTGCATTTTGTGCGTACGCTGTAGGAAAAATTTTTCCAAAACTCTTGAAGAAAAAAATTCTTTAAATTCCTGGAAGTTTTTGAACGCTAACAACTTGCATAGATACTATTTCTAAATTGAATGGTTCATACATTTTTTCAAAATTGTATCTAAAAGTTTGTAGCTTTCATGGCTGTTTTAAAACTTTAGTTGAACCTTCCAACCTTAAAATGGCTATATTTGATAGATTTGGTACCTTTGTGGTCATTAATTAAAAATATACCCAAACGAATAGAATTGCATTTAATCGGCAACCCTGTATGTAATTGCGCATTTAACAGTTTGGTGAAAAATATTGTTCGTGGTGAAAATTTGTTCTAATGTTAACAATGCCACTTGCTACGGTTTATTTTGTGGTCCCATATTGTCTAGTGGTTAGGATATCCGGCTCTCACCCGGAAGGCCCGGGTTCGATTCCCGGTATGGGAAAATTTTTTTAGTTTTTTTTTCATTTTAATTATTATGCATAAAATACGAGAAATCGTTGGTCAAAATATTTTTTAAACACCGGTACATCGATTGGTTAAATGTATGCCAATGTGGACATCTCTTCTAAATACATACCTATGTATGTATACTTATATGTTTATTTTAGTTGAATGAATGTTTTATAGTTACTTAAGTACCTAGTTACAAAATATGAATATGTATCAAGAAAAAATAATATTTAAGTGGCATATATAAGCCATCATCCGGTGGCAAAAGCTTGAGCCAGATAAATAATTTTGCATGTAAATGCAACAACAACGATTTGAGCCAGACAAATCCAGATAGAAGTCTGGTGCAATTTGTGAGCCAGATAATTTGTTAATTACTTGTCGCTGCCTTTAATAAACCTACTTTTTCAAAAATAGATGTCGCTGTTTAGCCTTTCTCCGTATGAGTTAAATGAAAAACAGCGGCGACATCTGCCTATCACGTTTAACGTGTGCGAAAATATTACGACATCTGCTTCTCAAGTCTCTCAATGATCCAGAGCATTCCCGTGAGAATTGAGCGTGAGCCGGAGCTGTAAAACTCACTGGAAGACGGCAATAGTGTTTGTTCCGATACGGGTACATACTCGAGTACCGAGTATTTTTCAAAGTCGATTACCTCTTACAAGTACCTGTTCAGGTGACGAGTACGTGGGCACAGTATCGAGGTATCGATTACTCAAGTCAAATAAAGCCCCCTGCAATTTTTGAAATTTTGCTGACATATTTCTATATTTGGAAATTTTGCGTTGCCATATCGACGCACTTTCAAATATTTCTACAGAGGAATTCTAGGTTAACAAATTTGAAAGTGCTAGTTTTCTTATGGCACGTAAATTGCCTTCCAGAAAAATCCAGCACTGGGGAATTTAAAAAAACAAAAATATCATTATTAAAAAAAAATAAAAAAAAATATCATAATATCATTATTATTTGGCCTTTATTCCCTAGTCGATTTGATAGGAGTAATTTCTGAGCCTTCTTCAGGACTTGGCGTATCGTAAATATCTGGTCGATATTGGAATTAGCAGGACTGAAGCTACACTTTAAAGGTACAATCAATTCGTTGACTTTGAATTTCGGTCTTTCTCCTAAAGGAATTCAGGAACCTAACATATTTTGATCGTTCAAAAGTTGTTTGCAAATGAACTAATTTTATTTTATCTTCACCATAATCTTCGCAATGCTCGGAAGCCTGGTAAATCTCGCAAATTTATATGAAAAGTCATTTTCTTTGCAGAGGCAATTGCGTGTTTGAGTGAGTGAGTTGCTTTAATAAGTAACGGATAAATTTTCATACGATTTACTGGGCTTTTTAAAGAGTACGATACGAGTAAGTATGGAGTACCTTCCCTCAAAACTTAATTTGGTAACTATTACGTTTCTCGATCCTTTTATATAAGTACATATACCGAGTAGAAGGTGGTATCGAAACAACACTAGGCATGTGGTTTTCTTAGCTCTTTTCGTCTCAATTGATAATTTAATTCAATTTCTTACGATTTAGTACAGGCCGTCCAGGGAATAAGTTTTGGTTGCTGGTACAACCATTTTAATACAATTAAGTGCAAACTTGGCTAGAAAATGAAATTAAAGAAAATGAGAAAATTGTTTAGCAATCAAAGAACGTCGACTTATTTTTAATAATTCAGGTTTATAATAATTTCTAATTCGGTTAACAAAAAATGGTTTTAGCATTCCACTCGCAATAAAACAAAACTACTAAAGAAGTCACATAAAACAAGTAAGGAAGGCTAAGTTCGGGTGTAACCGAACATTATATACTCATCTGAGAGCTTTGGAGACAAAATGAGGGAAAATCACCATTTAGCAAAATGAACCTATGGAACCCTGGAATGTGTTTGTATGACATGTGTTTCAAATGGAAGGTATTAAATAGCATTTTAAAAGGGAGTTTGCCATAGTTCTATAGGTGGACGCCATTTCGGTATATCGCCATAAAGGTGGACCAGGGGTGACTCTAGAATGTGTTTGTAAGATATGGGTATCAAATTAAAGGTACTAATGAGGCTTTTAAAAGGGAGTGGCCCTTAGTTGTATATGTGAAGGCGTTTTCGACATATCGACAAAAATGTGGATCAGGGTGACCCAGAACACCATCTGTCGGGTACCGCTAATTTATTTATATATGTCATATCCATAAACAGTATTCCTGCCAAGATTCCAAGGGCTTTTGATTTCGTCCTGCAGAACTTTTTCGTTTTCTTCTACTTAATATGGTAGGTGTCACACCCATTTTACAAAGTTTTTTCTAAAGTTATATTTTGCGTCAATAAACTAATCCAATTACCATGTTTCATCTCTTTTTTCATCTTTGGTACAGAATTATGGCATTTTTTTCCATTTTTCGTAATTTTAGATGTCGAAAAAGTGGGCGTGGTCATAGTCGGATTTCGGCTATTTTTTTAGTTCAGATACGTACGTGAACTAAGTTTAGTAAAGATATATCGATTTTTGCTCAAGTTATCGTGTTAACGGCCGAGCGGAAGGACAGACGGTCGACTGTGTATAAAAACTGGGCGTGGCTTCGATTTCGCCCATTTTCACAGAAAGCAGTTATCGTCATAGAATCTATGCACCTACTAAATTTCACAAGGATTGGTAAATTTTTGTTCAACTTATGGCCTTAAAAGTATTCTAGACGAATTAAATGAAAAAGGGCGGAGCCACGCCCATTTTGAAATGTTCTTTTATTTTTGTATTTTGATCCACCATATCATTACTGGAGTTGAATGTTGACATAATTTACTTATGTGCTGTAAAGATTATTTTTATTTAGCACACATATAGTAATAGGAGTAATGTGCCTGCAAAATTTCATCATGTTATCTTGAACGACTGCGAAATTACAGCTTGCAAAACTTTTAAATTGCCTCCTTTAAAAGTGGGCGGTGCCACGCCCATTGTCCAAAATTTTACTAATTTTCTATTTTGCGTCATAAGGTCAACGCACCTACCAAGTTTCATCGCTCTATCCATCTTTGGTAATGAATTATCGCACTTTTTCAGTTTTTCGAAATTTTCGATATCGAAAAAGTGGGCGTGGTTGTAGTCCGATTTCGTTCATTTTAAATAACGATCTGAGATGAGCGCCCAGGAATCTACATACGAAATTTCATCGAGATATCTCAAAATTTACTCAAGTTATAGTGTTTACGGACGGACGGACAGACGGACGGACGGACATGGCTAAATGAATTTTTTTTCGTCCAGATCATTTTTATATATAGAAGTCTATATCTATCTCGATTAGTTTATGCCGTTACCGATTACCGTTATGCGAACAAAGTTAATATACTCTGTGAGCTCTGCTCAGCTGAGTATAATGAAAGCTCTCACAAAATATATACATACATATGTTCGTACATATAGACAAACGAAGCTAGAGCTCTAGAAAATTTGAACATAAAAACGTAGGAGTGGGGCACAAAACTCCACTTTTAGTCAACAGTAGAAGTGCGTAATTGCAATCGTATGTTTGTTGGCCTCCCAAATGCCCTAAGCTGCTTGCTCCTCATGGGACACATTCAAAGCAAAAAGAAGTTGAAGGTAGGCATACCCCTCCAGTAATAAAATCATATTAAATGTTGTGAGGGGAATTGTTTGTTGGTACCCGGAAAAAACGACATAAACCGCAGGCTAAACTCGCTTGAAAATTTGAGAAATGTAGGAAATCATAGACTATGCCGGTTTTTAAGACTTAGCCTTAAGTATGCGTACTAAGAGTATGTAATATAATAGAAAATTAAAAACGTATTCACAAGATAGCAAAGCAGCAGGTAAGTCCTTATTGGTTGCTTTTTGTATTTATTAGCCAGTTCAGCGTACCTATTGCCATCGTGTCCTTAGCACATTACAGCTCTACACTTGCTCCCCAAAGCGTGTGCAATTTCTTGATATGGTTTTGTTGGCCTTTTTAGAGAAGCGAGCTGCGGTTGACAATACCTACTCACCTATTTTTTAGCTGTATGTACATACATATGCTCTTGCAAAACTAGAGAGCTAGATTGTTTATGTTGCTTGTATTTGAGTGCAACATCAAGTTAGATTTTTACTTACTGAGGTACTATTGCATTTGTATACTTTTCAGTATAATTGCCCCTTTTTCAAAGCTTGTTACCTCTTTAGCCCCGGGCTCCCACTTTCGTTTCCTTGTTTATATTTTGTTTTCCACTTCTCATCACCAATCTAAAAAGGTTTAATAACGAACTAACAAGTTGTTGAGTGAAGTCGAACTGAATTCAATTTCAAACCATTTACATTTTGAGCGGATGAATGGACTGCACTCCTATCTCAGTTTCGGTCGTAGTAAAATCGCACAAGAACTTCGACTTCTTGGCAAATGCTGGAAATTTAAGGCTTCGAGTCTCCTCAATTGCTAATTTAAGATCTGATGACTCTGACACGGCCAGCAAATATTTTTTATAAACATATAACAGTAGAAGCATGTAATAAGCAAGTATTCACCAGAGGAAAGTAGGTCAAGGACGAAAAGAAGTATACATTTTCGGGTCGTCCAAGCAGTGCTCATACTTGACAAGTAAACGTGTCTAAGTTCGGGTGTAACCGAACATTATATACTCAGCGTGAGCTTCAGTTATACATTTCATTTCAGATAAATGACTTTTCTACATAACACGTGGCACCGCCCGTTTAAAAAAAAATTTCTCCCCATTTCCTCTTACAAATAAAACTTGATAAGTGAAATATCATTGATTCAAAACAATTTTTTGCTAAGTTATAGCTTATTATTCTAGTCTACGACCCTTTTAAAAATCGTTTATATAAAAGTGGGCGTGGTCATCAACCCATCTCGTCCATTTTTACTAGAAATATTTTCTGCTATAAGGAAAATACCTGTACACAATTTCATTACGATATGTTAATTTTTCTTCGAGCTATGGATCCCGAAACATAGAAAATTGCTTAGTCATAAAAGGGGCGGTGCCACGCGCATTTTTTAAAATTTGAAGTTTTTCCTATTTATTGTTATAAATGCACTTGGGAAATGAAATACCATTGATATAAAGCTCTTTTTTGCAAAGATGTACTTATTTTATTCGTCCACGACCCTTTTAAAAATCTTTTATATAAAAGTTGGCGTGGTCTTCAACCGATCTCGTCCATTTTTACTAGAAATATTTTCTGATATATGGAAAATATGTGTGCACAATTTCATTACGTTACGTTAATTTTTCTTCGAGTTATGGCTCCCGAAACATAGAAAATTGCTTAGTCATAAAAGGGGCGGTGCCACGCTCATTTTTAAAATTTGAAGTTTTTCCTATTTGTTGTTATAAATCCACTTGGGAAATGAAATACCATTGATATAAAGCAAAGTTGCAAAGATGTAACTTATTTTATTCATCCACGACCCTTTTAAAAATCTGTTATATAAAAAGCATTTCTTATAGTAAAGGCAATCTCCCTGCCGAATTTTGTTACGATAGGTTTAACGATTTTTGATTAATAATATTTGTAAAATTTATTTTATCACAAGTGGGCGATGCCACGCCCATTTTAAAATTTTGTTTCAAATTTCAACATTATAGGTGTATTATTTACTAAATAATCAGTTTTTTTGTGTTTTCCAAAATGTTATATATATAAAAAGTGGGCGTGGTTATCATCCGATTTCGCTCATTTTCAATACCAATCTATTCTGGGTCCAGATAAGCTCGTGCACCAATTTTGGTGAAGATGTTTCAATATTTACTCAAGTTATCGTGTTAACGGACGGACGGATGGACGGACATAGCTCAATCCAATTTTTTTTCGATACTGATGATTTTGATATATATCTATCTCGATTCCTTTATACCTGTAGAACCCAACCGTTATCCAATCAAAGTTAATATACTCTGTGTGCTTTTACTAGTTTTATAAATAAACGGATTATTGGAACAATTTTTCTCGGATAAAAAATTTATACTAGCCATATGGAAAACAAGATTTTATGACCACTTTACTACATGGAGCAAAATTGGAATCTTAGCTCATTATATTTGTTTCTTTAAGTTCCGCCAACGGGTTAGGGGTAGTATAATATGCCTAAGGTAGGTATAACGGCCGTAAAAGGCGACTATAATGCCATGGCTATCCAATCCAGAGTGGTGTATTACTCGAAATAGAGCAATGTTGACACGCGCATCACTGGCGCGACCCTATCACAGTCGTTAAAAACTGTCCCGCGGTGAGCAGGAGAAGACAATCATGTCTTGTACATATTGTATATTAAATACTTGTATACAGGTTGTCTCCACCTTTGAGGATTCGGATGAATCACAGGGATCTGAGGTTTCATCTGACATATGTGGTTTTCCTTACATGCGAGAGAGTTCACTTTTGAAGAAGTTGACAATAAAGCATTCTTATCGAAGCTATGCAGTCCCTTCTCCGCTGAAGTTGACAATAAAGCATTCTCTTCGAATTAATGCGGTCATTTCAGCTATCGGAGTTGACAATAAAGCATCCCTTTGGAGTAATGCGATCTTATTCGTTGGAAAGTTGGCACTAAAGTGTTCCCTTGATACGCTCTCAAGGATAAAGCGGACTCTTCACCTGCTCTAACCTAGGCATACATTTTTCAATGATTTTTCTGCGGAAGGTCGAAGAAAAGATTGATCACATTCCTTAATTGAGACCGATGAGTATACCTGTTGAGTAATATGGTCGGCTAGAGAGATGCGACTCGTTTGTGTATATTAGTTGATAATTTAAAAAGTGGATATGTGCTCATTCTTCTTTTTGAAATTTTTTGAAGAAAAATCGAACGGACACTAATCTAGGTGAATGTGCCTAGTAGATAAGTCCTTAAGACGTAGGTTGTAATGACAACCCTTATTTGTGATGCAGGTTATCCTTGTGCTAACAAAAGTTTGTTGACATCCCTTGATAATTGTATTGACATTATGGAATTGTATTGATTGGATTGTATGATTACGCTTAGAATATAATGGCATTCAAAGTGGAGTTGACTTGGAACCGAATGCCATTATATATAAAATGGTAAGAAGTTTACAAATATTCTGTATCCTACAAATTAGATCCGTGTGTTTGACACCGTGAAGTTGAGTCTAAGAGTAAGGTACTTACGTTAATACGTGTATATTATAATTTGTCTCTTTGAGTATATTGCTGGTGAACCTTTGTACATTTTTTAGCAGATTTTTCGTATTGAAATATTAATCCTTATAATTTATCCAAAAAATTTAAGGCGTTTTATTATTATCTCAAGGTGCTTACAAAGCAGAAAAGCGAAGCGACGTGGACAAAGTGTTTATGTAAACCCATCAAGAAAATAAACAAGCTAACCAAATTTGTATCATTCTTTATCGCTTTGATAGACTTAATTTTGGTGCTGTATTTAAGCAGTATATTACAATATCGGCTACAGGCATTTTAGCAATCTTAAAAGTACAACTTGTCACGCAAAAGTAAATGTCCCATATGGTCTAGTGGCTAGGATATCTGGCTTTCACCCAGAAGGCCCGGGTTCGATTCCCGGTATGGGAAAAGTTTTTTAATTTAATAAATGCATATTTTTTGTTCTTTATTGTTTTATTATTTAAATGTGTTGTGAATTATAAATACGTGCTAGGCAACAACAAAAATTATTCATTGCGTCATAGCATGAAATCTATAAGTTGTTGTCATGCGCATATACACTACACCACACTAACGACTGCTAATGAAGTGTGTTGAATTTTCGCTACCTGTATTTATTGTTGTGTTGAGTCAGCTATTTAGCAGGCCAACATTCTACTCTTTGCTTTTGTTAAATATGCTTTGTTGTTATTCTTTGCTAATAGCTAACCGTTTTTATATATTTTGTGTACGTAGTATATTTGATGGCACAAAATATGTTTTTTATGCATCTTCAAATTCTCAACAAGTTTATGTTGTCTCTGGTACAAATAATTGCTAGGAACGTTTGTAAATTTGTCATTTAGTAGCGGTAGACTGACGATCTACCCTATTAAAAGGTTCATATGATGTTTCAGGATGATGATTCACATGATTAGAATTACTCCCACGATTCCGACGGGGTTGCTCCTGCCTGGGATTAGTGGCTGAACTGATGGCCTAAAATGACCACAACATTTAATTGGATAAATTCAAATTAATATGTAAATATAAAGGTTATATTTTTCTTATTCATGGTCTATATTTAGTGTTGCCAAAATTTTTCAAGAAAGGCTGGAAAAATAAAAATTAAAAGCCAAGTACAGTTTAAATTAAAACTATTTATTTTGAATTTAGAAAATATTAAACTTTCAGACCAATTCTAAATATTCTCGCGGAATTTTGTTCTCGTAGATTTTTTTATTCCCGCGGGTAAATTCCTCCAATTCTTTTCTCCTGAGGAGAAGAATAATTGGGGAATAGGAATTTCGAAGTCAGCTGTTTTGTCAATTGAAATTTCGTTGCGCATGTCTTATTTTGTTTAAAAAATAGAAAAGTTTAATTATTGTTGCGAATTTGTTTGAAATTAAGAAATAAGGTATAACAATGCACATTATTGCATTTCATGTGGTATTCACTGAAATGATTAATGAATTGGTGCCACAGCAACATCAACAGAGGGGCATAAGAAGAAGACCGGCGGGATAACACAAATCCGCCGAAGTTGCCTGCATTCATTCTACAAAGCAAATTCATATGCCAAAATCTATTTAATCCTTCTTCTGGATGGCTGCATCAAATATACGAACAGCTCTTCCGTTGCTTATGATATACTTTTCGACTTAAAATAAAGAATATTGTGGTTGTTGTTGTTGTTGTATTAACAGTGAGAATATTGTGGTAGAATGTAAAAAATATTTTAGCACAAATTTGTACAAATAAGTGTTCTTTCTTAAAAGAACCAATTTCCTTTAACTATTTCGATGCATCCCCTTCAATTTAACAAGTGAAAAAAGTCCTATGAAATGGCTGAAAAATCTCCCTCACATTCATAATACCTACTTTTCTCCCATAACCGGTTTTCCGCATTTTCGAACACTGTTTAAAATAGGAGGAAAGGGAGAAGTGAAAAAACTCACAAGAAATTTTTATTTAGAATACGAGTAATGGGAGAAGGAAAAAACTCGCACGGAATTTTTGTTTAGAATTAGGCTGTTTATTTTTTTAAAAGATGTTTTTTTGATAACTTCCAATATTTTCATTTTGAAATATTATACAAAGTAAAATGATTTAAAAATAATTTATAAAAACAAAAGTATAATAACTAAAGTAGATAACCTATGTGTGTTAATTTGCGTTAAAAGTTTATGTTAGTAGTGATGTAAAGTACCCAATCTTTGATGATTGGAAGTACTTGATAACTGATTTTTAGTTGTTGTTACTGTTATTTGTTGTATTAATATTTTATGTATATTAAATTTGGTTGTGTTATTTCTATGTTGTTTGAGAAATATGTATTTATCGTGATGTGATTGAAGAACCTAGGATGAGATTGAATAATAGTAGATTGCAACTTGTGTGCACAATTACTCAAAAATTAAAACTTGTATTATGCAGAATATATCGCACACTAACTACAAAAGAGTCAAAACTTGAAAAAATGTAAATGTTCAGGAGAGAAGAAAAAACGGTTTATGCGAAAATGTCTGTAATGTTATACTGAAATCCAGTTTTACAAAGAAGGATACCTTCATTATAAAATGAATTGACGAAATTTTGTTGTAATTATTTGTTTACGGACAAAATATATAGCAATTTTGAATTATGACTATTTCTAAGAAAACTTCCTACTCGTACATTCGCAATTATTCCATCAAAAAAGGCACATTTCACAATAATACAAGCAACTTACTCACTCTTTACGTATAAAAAGACACAATTTAATTAGTACACAACAAAGTTCAAAGTTTTTGCAACAAGATAGTCAGAATTAAAATAATACACTTTATGCGTAAAAAAAACTGTTCACTTGTTCTTAAGCACATTGACACAACTAAAAATAGTACTCTTTAGTTGATAGAGCGCAAGCGATGCAATCAACACCAAAACTGGCATAACGGTAATTTTCCAGTTAAAGAAGAAAATAATGAGAACGAAATTTAAGGGGCAGTTAGAGATGTGTACTGTGAATTGGTTTATGGAAAAAAAACCGGTTTTGAAAAATTCTAAGTTGTGACTCTTTTGTAGTTAGTGTGCGATATGTTCAATATATAATTGTACTCTGCATAATGTATGTCCAAGTTGTTGATAGGGAATGAAAAGTTGATTCCTTTAATTGTTTGAGGGTGAAATTGTCATTGATTTATATTATGTTAGTGAGCATAAATTGAGTTTTTTATATGATTTTAATTTCAATATGAAAGAAACTGATATACATATGTCAATAAAAATTATTTAAGAAATATTTTGAGATTTTTTAAAATGATTATAGTAATTAGTTTGATTTAAAAAGTTTTAAGTGTTTTACTATTTTTAATTGGAAATGAGATTGGTAAAATATGAATTTGAGTATATGTTGTGCTGAAATTTACTTAAATGTGTTAATGATATATATATTTTTGAACTTTTTAAACTGGAGGAAAAGTGTATATAATTAAAATATATTTAATGTAATTATAAATTGGAACAATCTAATAAGTAAACTATTTTATTATTTCACGATTTTGTGAAATGTAATATTTTAAATAAAATTGCCCACAAAAATTTCCACACCATTATTAACCCATATATAATTTTCAACTTACCTAATGGATTTCTTACCAAATCTGTCTTTAAAATCAGCAGAACAATGACATTTCATCTAGCAGTTAATTTAGAAAAGTGTTGGAGTTTGAAGCAAACCAATTTTCGTTAATAGTTACTGAAACAAGCGGCTAATCAGAAAATCTTGTTTTGGTGGCTAGTATTCGATCGGTTCTCAGTCGCTTTCGTGATCACTATTTAAGTTTAAAAAAAGTTGTTTGCAAATGCACATGCACCTCAAAGAAATTTGACGGAGTTCGCCACTGATGAAGCCATTCTTAAACTGAAAGAAAAGCTTAAGCATGAGACTAATATGTTTCATATTAAGTGCACTTGCCACTCCCTTAACTTGTGCTCAAGTTTTTATCTTGTGTCTGGAAGTTTATGGAGTTTTTGCTATACAACTGTCAAATTAATATCAGTTGCAGAATTAAATGTTTATGTAAATTTCCGGCCTGCACTAAAGAGTTCAATCAGAAAAAGTTTATCCGCCAATATTATACCATCAATGTGAAGTACATTTTGAGTAATTCTAGGTACAATGATTACATCAAATTATTGGATATTAAAAAAATTTTCAGTGTGCATAATTTAGTATACCAAGTAATATTTTTATTGGAAGTAAGGCAGGGAGAGCAGAACCCAGAAACTTTAATAACAACAACAACAACATACACTCAGAGAAAAAATCGTTCTAAAACGAACGAAACAAGTCCAAAATTGAGAACATTCGTTGACAAAAGTCTGTTAAGTACGTTTTTTCTTAACTTGTGACAGATGGGCTTGTTTTAAGAACAGTTTTTCCAAGCCACCGTTCGTATTTTATGACCACTTTGGTATTGATTTGTGAAGCTTCTGTGCTCATTTCAAGCACTACTTGGGCTTGATTTAAGATTTTTCGTTCTCACGCTTCGAGAACGATTTGTGGTCGATTTAACAGTTTTCGGTCTCAATTTAAGAACGGTTTGTGCTTGATCATTGGTGGGAGGAAGAGAACTTTTAATTATTACCCATTTATTTTTATTAATAATATTTTTTTGTATTAATAAGAAATATTAATAACAAAAAACTATTATTAAATACCAAAAAGGTTTGAAAAAACGCATAATATGCATATCTTCATAGATTTCTCGATAAGAGAAATCTTTCTTATTTGATTATGCAATCTGAATATATATTTAAAACATTTCATAACAAGTTTGAGAATTGCCTGAATGGAACTGAACGAAAAATAAGAGTTAAAAAAATAGAATTTAAAAAAATTGTTTAAAAAACTTCAGAATTTGACGGTGAGCGAACTCGCGCCACACGATCGCAACCGCAACATCATAGCCGCTGGGCCACTGCAACTGCTTAATAGATTGTGCCAAATGTTGTACTTAACATTTTATTGCACACGAATTGTACCGTTTCCTTTTTCATGAATTTAATTTAAGAACATTGTGCTTAATTAAGAACATCGTTCTCATAATAGAACATTTGTTCATATTTTAAGACCAACCGTTCTCTTTTCAAGAACATGGTTGTCAGTTCAAGAACAAGGTTGTTGTTTTGAGAACAGGTCGTTCATTTTTCAAGAACAAAATAGTAAGAACATGAAAAGCTTGAATTGAGTCCGGTGGTGCTGGATTTTAGAACGGCGTTTTTCTCTGAGTGTATAACTAATTTCTTGTACCAAGTTAAGTGAGATCAAAATACCATGCTATACAGTTGATACGTTTAAGTCTTTCAATGGTTAATCTGAGAGAACTGTGGTAGATTCAATAAATGTGGTAAATATTCTCTGAAACAATTATACATGGAAAAAAATTGTACTTTTCAAAGACGATTTACTGCATCCAGACCCTAGATGGTGAAAATGAAGCGTAACGCGAAGATTTTGTAAAGGGGCTAAATTTGCTTTCATTAGAGAATTAAAGATCAGCTATATGAAACAATTTTTTTTAGGATTTAGCTAAACTTAATACAACCGAGCTCTGGGACAGTTAAAAATAAAATTTCATATATATAAAACGCGAACTAGTTTGGCGTGCGGGACGTGTTTGACTCTAACGTTTTTTTATCAAAAACGAAAGTGTGTGTGTGACGTTTTACTATACAATGACAGACTAATCCTAGCGAAATGTAGAAACGCACATACTAACATTATGTACACTATTTTCGTTTGTGCGACCTGATTTTATTTCTAACATATACAAATTAGGACAACTCAGCAAAGTTGTTATGGAGTTTTGCTATACAACTGTCACAAAATTTAATATCAGTTACAGAATTAAATGTTTATGTGAATTTCCGGCCTACACTAAAGAGTTCAATCAGAAAAGCTTTCCCGCCAATAGTATCACCATAATGTGAAGTACATTTGAGTAATTCTACACTGAGAGAAAAAATCGTCTCTACAACGAACGAAACAAGTTCAAAATTACGAACACATTCGTTGACAAAGTCTGTTGATAAGTACGTTTTTTCTTAACTTGTGACGATGTAGGCTGTTTTAAGAACAGTTTTTCCAAGCACACCGTTTCGTATCTTATGGACCAGTGGTATTGATGTGTGAACTCAGTGCTACAGTGCAAGCAATGACGTGGCTTGATTTAGGATTTTCGTTCTCACGCTCGAGAACGATTGCACGGCCGAGTTAACATTTCGAGTCTCAATTAAGAACGGTTCGCTTGCTGATCTTTGGTGGAGGGAGGAGAGTATTTTAAATATTAGTATATTAATTTTTATTGATAATAATATGTGTCATAAATAAAGGAAACAAATATACAACAAAAAAAATCTTTATTATAAAATTCAAAAGTTTAAGAAAAAGCATAAGCCTTTTCTCATACATTCACTACTTGAGAAATTCTTATCTGATTAAAGATGTAATCTGCATATATACTTAAACATTCATAACAAGTTGAGAACTTACTTGTGCATATGTGAATGGAACTGCAACGAAAAATAAGAGTTAAAAAATAGATTGTTTTAAAAATTCAGAGCTTCGTCGGCGATATCGAACTCGCGCACAAGATCGCACAAGCGCGCCATTATAGCCGCTGGGCCACTATAACTGCTATATAGCTGGTGCCAAATGGTGTATCTAACATTGTAGTGGACACGAATTTACGGTCTGGGCTTGATGTAAGAACATCGTTCTCAGTAATAGAACATGGTGTCATATTTAAGACCGGCCGTCTTTCTTTCTCAAGAAAATGGTGTGTCAGTTCAGAACAAGGTTGTGTTTTGTTTAAGAACAGGTCGTTCGTTTTCAAGAACAAAAAAGTCACAGAACATGAAAAGCTTGAGTGAGTCGGTGGTGCTGGATTTCGCAGAACGGCGTTTTTCTTGAGTGTAGGTACAATAGATTACATCAAATTATGGATATTAAAAATTTCAGTGTGCGGAACTTATATATTAGTTTAATAAAATTTTTTGTAGGCTATTCCATGGTCCTGAATCTAAGATTTACAACGAACTCGACATATTGTGAATTGCCGAGAAACTGCGTCGTAAACCAATTAAGAGAATACCAAAATGTGTCATTTCTTTCGAGATTGGTCCTTTTTCTGATGAATTTGGTCCCGAAGAGAAACCTGTGCTGTGCCAACCGGTTTGTAAATAGATGAAGAACTCAGACTAGGCATTGAATTGATTTCATTTCTGCCTTGCCACATTCACTGTATACAAATTTCGCGAAGCACTGTATAACACATTCTCCCATACAACGACATACTTGCTAACATATTTATGTCGTATTCGATGTGTTATATATTGCAGTTTAGAATTGCGAAAAATGTTAAAAAAATGACCAAATATGGGAGAATAATGTCACTTGACGAAGTGCCAACACACTTAGCAAATCAATGTCAAATTCTTGCTTCTTATGCTCTGCTGGACAAAATTTTATGCATAGGTCGACCTTTCTATTCATGTATGTAGTATGGTATCCAAATACACATATCAGCGAAATCGGACCACAAATACGATTTTGAAATATTTCGATCCTATGCGCAAACTAGCGGCGTCTCTATTTTTGCATTGCATCGTGGTTGCTGAACTATATTCCAGTTTCAAGCTTGTAGCTTATCGGGAAGTTACTGAAATATAATTACAAAGTACGGGTTGTCTCAAGCTGAATAAACGTCTAGTTCAAGATGACTAACTTTTTGTATGTGATTTGAATTCATATGGCTAGCTCCACAAAAAGCATATAAAAACGCAATGTCCTTCTATTAGTATTTATTGCTTTGGTTATTTAATCTGTGTCGGTGTAATACTGTCATCTACTCGACGCTGACACAGCGACGCGTGACTGGCTGCAGAGACACTAAACACGGGAAAATTTATTCCATATTAATGTGGAACAGTTATATGTCCGTTAGCTGCGGTGGACCGTCATGTATATGTCATGTGTATATAGCTCACGTTATTGTCAGTAGCTTATTATCCGCTATGTTACGTATAATGTTAATTTAACTTTACAAGTTTGTTCAACTATGTAGCATGTCATGCGTTTTTTGTGTAGGGCACCACACCAGTTATTAATTAGTTGATCACTTTCGAGAGAGTTCGAAAGGCGTTGGGCTGTCGTGAGAATATCTAAAAATGTGAGGCGCTAGCATAATCTGAGGAAAGTCAGTTGGTCTTACTATGACTATCAATAGAGTGACGCGTCAGGCTTTTATTAATTGTCTGATCACGCCCTGAGTATTGATGTGAGAGAGTGTGAGACTAGTACTAGGACTCTACCTAATATGTTCTATCTCAGTGTATACTACTTAATGTAAGTATGTTTTCAATAAAACATTCAACTTAAATTTTTGTTCAAAATTATTTTGATTTCAAGATTTTCACAATGTGCGTTTTGTGTCATAGTGTTTGGTATTTTACAATGGCACACAGCCAATTATTATTTTACTGATTCCTGTAGGAGTGCAAGAACACCACCCTAACTCCAGTTCAGGGAGGAAGTTGCAACGCCTAACTCCGCCCAAAACGGCCGAGCAAGCACAGAAGCCACCTTGAGGCCTATTTGATTTTACACTCAATGCAGTCCGACTGACAATGAGTGGAGGATGACACTGCACGTACAATCGCGCGAAAAGACAGAACGGAATTGCGATGGCTAACTTTTAGTGTAATTTTTTGTGAAATAGCGTGGGATAAGACCGATTTATATTTGTTGTTTTTTCGTCCTTATCTCTTGGAAATTTTTACTGTGTACACACAGAGCATCTACCGATGAGTTATATCACCTCCACATATGAAATATGAAGTTTATGTGGATTTCCTGAATTAAAATTTATATGCAAATATGCTGTAGCTAAACACGATATCTAGAGCTACAAAAAACAAATAAAAAAAATACACAGCAACTAAATAAGTGAGAGTGTATACAGTGTACAATACGAAAATCCATGCAACATTCTTTTCGCGTTAAACTTGACAACACATTTGGCATAGTACAAAGGATAAAAAAAGGATACGAGTACGTGTGTCCGCAAGCGTTTTCATTATCCGTTAGCAAAAGCGCGGAATAGCAAACTAAAAGACAAGTGATGCAAGGAAATTGGTATGCACTGAAATAATATAAAAACAAATAACAAATGAAAAAATAAAAAAAACTTTAGTAACAAAACGTGCAGCACAGTAAAACAGAAAAAATAAGTTTCGAAGTACTGGTCAACTGCAACAGGACATATTTTGAGCAGCAACATATTTTTTTGGAGAATGCGGAAATCCAGTGCTAGTACAAAAAGCCATTAACAAAACGTAGCGTAATAGGAAATGAATAAGTTGTGAGGGGTGAGGTAAAAAATATATATATGTACATATTTACTTTGCATGCTACGTGGATTCTTCCTAAAAGAGCTTTTGTTTAGTCTGCTGTCGCGTTTTGTTTTAATTTTGTTATATATATGTCTTTTTTGTTTTTCTTTTTGATATTCGCAGACGTTGCATTTACACTAAATTGTCTAATCCTTTGTATGACTTTGTATCACGTAAAAAATGGTTTAGTGAGTATGTATTGTAACGAATTTACTTGCAAATCCTCTTATTTGCCCTTTTGCTAAGTTCGCTCACTAAACTGTTGAATAAATAACTCCAATATTGAATAATGGAAAAATGGCCTTTATTAAAGTACTTCACAATAACACTTATACTTTGCAACTAGCTTGCTTAACAACCAAACTGATTGATAGCTCAAATGAAACTCTACTATCAAAATAATACTGCTATTGCTCGCTAGATAGCGTCTGAATCGAAACTAATTATAGCGCCTCTACCGCTGGTGCTTTTATACTCTGTGATTTCCTCGTGGCATCTTCTAGGCGCTTCCAGAATTTGCTTAGTTATAAATTTCTCAGCTACAACTACAGATGTATAATGTCTCATTTGAGTAATACTTGCACAAATTATTGCCCTCTCTTGTGACAACTCAGATAAGATATATGCATGTGTTTGTGCATTGCCGCTCCCGCTGCTCGTATACGTACATATGTGTAGACGCAATTATTGATTCGTTTATGTAGATACATAATGATTGAATTATTGATGTGCATCAAGTCACTGCTTAGAGACGATAGCATCGCTCAGTGCTGCTAACATTCGTTACAGTATGTATAAAATAAATTAGAAGCGTGAAGAACTACGAATATAACGAATAGAGCTGAAGATTTTACCCGGTAACACAAATGTATCCGGTTTAACAAAAGTATCCCTGTTCCTAAAAAAGTATCCGGTACCAAAAAGTGCCCAATTCCAAAAAAGCACCCAGATTCTCTTGTGTAATTAAAATTTCACCAAATGCTTACGTGTAGGGCATACATTGCTGTACATAAAAACAGCAATTAGAAATAATATATATAGATGATTGACAGCCCTCTAAGCCTTGTAGGTACATCACTGGTGAAACTCAATATTAAACTAAATGTCGAAATTAGTTAAGTTTAACGCTTGTGAAATACATATTAATTTTTTATATGCCATTCTCTGACACGCAAGACGCATTAAATGTTAAACTTAAAACTATACGCATTATGTAAGTACATATTAAATTCATAATCAACTTAACGCTGTGTAAATTTTGCTTTCATTATGCGAGTACAACTAGGTGTTTGTTTATAAATACTTTATGCTAATATAGTACATAATAAAATAGTTAGGTTTTGCAATAAGTGAAGACTTAATAGTGTGCCACTTAACCTTTTCACATTTAATATATGTATATGTAGTACATACTAGAGGTTTACGCCAGTGACTTAATCGGCGGCGGCCGCTGGCCGGCGCGCCGGAAAAGTTATCGGCGTAAACCTCTGAATTGAATGGCTGGATTTCAGAGTATCATATGTCCACAACTAATGAATATGGAAACATACTGCTGACGTCAAATGGTATTTTTGACGATCTGGAACAATATCATTAACTTGCGGCGGCGGCGGCGTTTATTGGCGGCGTATATCTCTAGTACATACATGTCTTTCATTAGAGGTGTTTTTTTTTACACGCGTATACGTTTACGTTTGCGTGTAAAAAAAACGCTTATCCTCGCTTAGATAATGCTTAGGAGACCCATCTAGCGGCAAATAGCTATGCAGCATGTTGTACAGCAAAGCGGAGACACAAACCTCTGTTGTATGGCTGTGTATAACGTATAGATGAATCGGTTGCGATGAATAGTGGGCACACA